>KK113555.1:226515-254608 GCA_000611955.2 Stegodyphus mimosarum | reverse complement strand
ACTTCCCACTGCACTTGCAACGTAAGCTGATGATACAGCGATCCTTTCACAAAATGCATTTCTCAGTCTAGTTATTCAACATCTTCAAAGCCACATACATGCACTAGAGACCTGACTTATTATTTAAAAATTGAAGTCGACATACATAAGACCACTGTAGTCATTTTCACCAGAAAAAAAGAACATTCACCAACATTTGCATTTACATCGAAAACTCTGCCCTGGTCTAAGCAAGTTCTTTATCTCGGAGTGATTCTCACTAGTTCTTTCACGTGGACCCGGCATATACAGTCTCTCCAGAAGTTTCGAAGAAAGAACCAGAAGAGAAGAAAGCTAAACTAAATCCTTAATTTCTGGAAACGGTCTTCTATCCATTGACAAAAAGTTGTTCATTTATAAGTCCATGTGTGGCTCGTGTTATGTTATGCCTGTCCAGTCTGGGTGTATTCTTATAAATCTGACAGAACGAACTTCAAATTGCACAGAACTGTGTTCTGAGGCAGATGTCCAAAGCACCCTGGTACGTTCGTAACAATGCCATTCATGAAGAACTTGGCATTGTCCAAATAAGATTATGTCATTACCTTCTAGCACGTAAATTTCATGTAAAAATGAGAACACTTAGTCATCCTGATCTCCGGATCTACAACTATAACTATCTGGATGAGCAGCATAAAAAGCGGCCTATGGCCATACTTAACTCTAGGGTGATATTGGAGTAATTAGTATTTGATGTCATTTTGCTTAAAATTTTTCGTTCCTTGATTTGTATTATTAGTGTATGTATTCTTTTTAAATTGCGTATCACATGTGTAAACTTTACCACTACGACCGCTTACATTACGCACTTAAGTACGTTTTGTTCCCAGCTCAATCAGCTTTTTTAGCAATACATAACCAACTACATAACCAACATTTATATTATATTTTAAAAAATTCAATAATGCGAATTTGTTATTTTAATTCTTAACGTATTATTAAGTATTATTTCGAAATTTTTAATCGTTCGATTTGGAGTAGGGCACTGAGCCCAGGCACCCGGGTGTCTTAAATACTATTCCACGCCAGCTGCCTTCAATTGTTGTTGTAGTAGTTAGGTCAGAGTAACTTTGAAGAGCTTTGCATTTTAGATAGACGCTTTACGTTCTGCTGTGTTTAACTTTCCTAGTAGTTTGAAGTGTAACTACTGATTGTGCTCTGTGATACCGTGAAGAGCTGTGGCAGTATTTTTGTGGAAAGTTTCAGCAGTTTGAAGTGTTTCTTTTGATAAAATAAATTTTATTAACCTATGATCGGACCTATGTGCATTCAGTCTGCTACAAACCCCTACGCACACAACAATATTTTGCTGTTGAGTCGAATTTTATGTGGCATAAGCGCCAAGAGCGTGACATTTAATGAATAAAATATATATACAAAACGTTGTTAATAAAAGAAAAAAAAAGTTTTGTAAAGTCGTCTCAGTAAGAAACCTGAACATTGATATGAATTTAGAACAAATTAAAAAAAAAGAGAGAGAAATGTATGCCAGCAGTGCATCGGGAATTCTAAACGTACACTGCTAGGCTGGTTATAAAATTTTTGTAATTTCGCTGTTGAATTGTATATGGAGTAAGTGCGAAGAAAATGATACGTAATAATAATGATTAAAAAAAAGTAATTAAAAAGTTGGTTAGTAAGAGTGAGTGTAACAGCAAATTAGTAGAACTGCGAGCTCAGCGAGAGCCTTAATAAACCCTTTAGGGAGACCTTTAAAATCTTAAACCTTTTCGCATGGATTTTGTTTTTAATTTAATTTTATTTTATTTATTTATTTTTGATTTTCAGTCAGGCAGTGGGTACTTGCTTAGATCAATGCGTAAGTATTTAAAATACATGATACGAGATGGAACAGAGAGACTATGCCTACCATAGGTCGTAAATTGTAAATCCATTTATGAAAGACAAACGCTTTTCAAGAAGCGAGTGACGTTGTAATGAAAATAATCGACGAAACGAATCACGCTGGCGATCTCAGTGAGAACCTTGATGGGAAGAAAACTGACATTTGACCCGATTAGATTTATTGGTCATTTCGCTTTAAAATGCTAACATTGTTTTACTCTTCCGTTAGCTACAGAGCACAGATGATCCACCCAGCCATTTTTTTTTTTTTTTTTTTTTTTTTTTTTTGTATTTTTTAAAGGCGAGTAAGTGAAGGTGCAAAAAAACATATTGCATGTTACTGGGAGTTAGCAAGTAGGGGGCAGAAAGGCCCCTAGAAAATCCTTGTTAAGAGTTTAAAAAACATACAAAAAATGTTTTTCCCCCTTTCTTTTCTTTCACCATTTGCATTAAACAGAATTATAAAAGATGTTTAACGGTAACAACATTTTTACAGTCGTTTTAATATATATAAGATAGCCTTATACAGACTACATATGGAGCTGGATGGATTTTCACAATAAGTATTCGCATGGGTGCCGCTAGACAGTGTCATATTAAAAGTATTTAGAATATGTAATTTACATTAAATTTTGAAATTTTTTCAAATGCCACTTATCCACCACCATTTATCCTTAATCGCAAAATATTGTCATAAAAATGTCAAATTACCTTATTAATATAAAAATTCGCTTTTTTAAAATCATGGTTAAATAATGAACGAGCTTTATGATTCTTGAATTTTTTGCATCTGTGAAAGCAGAGGAAGTAATAAATAAAAACGATGCTAAAAATTCTCGTACTTAAGAGCTGAAGAATTCATAATTTATAGCGACTCTTATTTACACTTCTAGACTTCAACAGGCTATTCATTACCATATTTTTTATCTTTGAAAGTGCCACTTCGAAGAACCATGATTTTTGAGATCGAATTACGGGATTGGTCTTTAAGACCTTTCATGATTATGCACGTGTAAACGTATACAAATTAAATGGACTCGTATATTATTTCCTAGTTTTTGCCTCTATCAGTTACACTAATGCAAATGAAACATAGTTACATACTAGGTGAATGAACTTATGTAGTCAGGCCGCCCAACGGGATAGTGGTTAGTGACTCTGATTACCACACCGAACGACACGATAGAATCCTAGAGAAGGCATGGATGTTTGCAAATGTGCAGTGCCTTTCCGGCGTGGGGGCACTCTAAATACACTCATGTGCAATATTAAGAGAATTTGCACATTATGTCGAGTTTCTGAAAACCTAACGGACAGAATTTAATGAAATTTGGTATAAATATACATTTATAACAGAGAAAGCGATGTACTATTCAAAAGCCATTTTATGTCCGAATAATTATTAATAAAGCTCATAACACAAGGATGTTCAAAATCCACGTTGTGATATCGAGCTGAAAAGCGTCTAATATGCAGTATGATCCCCTCTAACAGACAGACAAGTCTCGCAGCATGACGATGTACTAGACAGACGTACTAGACTACTCAACCACAGGGCAGTTGAGAATTGATCTTACTGTGGCAATTGATCTTATTGCAGCAAAGCAGTTGGAAGTCCTTGTGGTAATTTAACCCACTGCAGCAAGGTAGTTTTCAAAACCAAGATGGTTTTCGGAGGGAGAATGTGAGATGAAACTTCCCTCCCAAGATCGTCCCAGACATGCTGCATAGGATTAAGGTCAAGAAATATGGCTGGGCAATCCATGCGGCGAATATTCTCACTTTCCAGGTAATGGTCAACCACCTGGGCCTTATGTGGACAAGCGCTGCGGTCCATTAGCAGGAACCGAGAACTAACTGTGCCTTTGAAAAGCCAAACTTAGGGTTCTACAATCTCCTCTCTATACCTCATAGCAGTCAGGGAGCCTTTGTCAAACATATGCAGGGGTTTGCAGTGGTCCAACATAATGCCTGCCCGAACCATTACTGCTCCACCACCGTAATAATACTTTATAAGGTATTTCTCCCGCCTTCTTAGGATGCCTTTGTGGTATAGCGGTCAACACACTCGGCGCGTATTCGGGGGATCCAAGGTTCGAGTCCCGGCAAGAGTATTGCTCATTTTTCACATCCCCTGCTTTCAAAAAATACCTAATGGCTCTACAGTGGTGCCCTAACTAAAAACAAAAGGTGCTGGATCCTGATTCTTCACCACCAAGATTTGGCGATTGGGTCCCCTAAACCCCAATCGCCCTTTAAAAGGGGGAGTATAGGTAGGTTAGGTTAGGTATAAGTGTAGGGGGCCACCTATTATTTACCCTGGGTAAGTAGGTATAGGCCCCTTACGCTAGCTATCCAGATTAGCAAAGCCTTCCTGGGACCCATGGTGCCGTTTTGGTGTAGAGGTGCTTCTGTTGTCTGGAGCAAGCGACATCACAAGCTCTGCTACTGCTGATGGCGTCACTGTCTTATGCCAATGCCTACTTTGGCTGCTATTGCATGTTCATCATACCTAGTCGTTCATTGTTTGTAGATTCAATTTATGTGTTTAATTTGGTTGTTGATGAGCACATTGAATTTTTGGAATAATTGAATTACTCATATAAGTTCGTTGACTAGCTGGTGTGTTTAAGTGCTTCTTACCATTTATATGCTGATTTGAACTCTTTTGAAATGTTTTCATAATTTGCTATATCAGCTAAGGATTCGAACATTAATCATTGGAGGTTATTCTTTAATGTATGAGTTGGAGGATCACTTTGTGTTACACAGTTCTAGACCCTTTGATGCCAGAGTATCCATTATTTGGAATATGCGCTTCCTCATATGGTTATTATTGAGTGCGCATCTGAGATACGGATTCACATCTTGGTCTAATCTTGGTCTTGTTAGATGCAGATTTGCTGTTATGGTGCATTTGAATAGGTAATGTTTTGGATCTCCCCTCTGCCCACATACACAAAGATCTGAAAGTGAGAGATTCCTCTTGTAGAAGTATGGGAAAGGGCCGTGGCCTGAGATCAGCCATGTTATTTGTCTACTTATGACGTTTGGGGTGGAGCATATTTTTGGATACAGGTCGTATGTGCGCCTGCCCTGTTCAGCGGAGTCCCACCAGTTCTGCCATGCTTTTTCAAAAGTAATTTTGAGTTGCATCTTGAGGTGGAAGTCTGGCCATGGAATGGATAGCTTCGTTGCACTGAGGTTCCCAGCTGCTTCTTTTGCTAGGGCATCCAGTTCCTCGCTGCCCTTGTTGCCGACAGGACCTTTAATTCATGATATTATGAAATGCTGGTTGGTTGTGTTAGAGGCAGTACTGAGGATTTCCTGGATTATTGGGGATCTATTCGTTGGGGAGTCATTCATCATTAACAACCTAGCTATTGCGTGTATGACGGATAAGCTATCTGTAAAAAGATGGCAAGTTTTAAAGGAATGGCGTATACTGTATTTGATGGCTTCTAATATTGCGATTGCTTCTGTTTGGAAGACACTGTTTTCTACGTTTAGTTGAAATTTCTGCTCTTCTGTCAAATGATTACCTAAATATACTTTTAGCGCACATCCTTTTCCGCAGTCCAGGCCGGAACCATCTGTGTAGATTTGAGGGAATTTGTTCATGAATGGCTCTTTGTTGATGCAGAAGATATTTCTCTCGGCTTCTTAGTATGCTTTCGTGGTGTAATAGTGAGCCCATTCGGCGCGTATTCGAGAGGTTTGAGTCCCGGCGAGGGCATTTCTCAATTTTCATGTCTCCTGCTTCAAAATAACCTAATGACTCTACAACTTTTCCCTGATAAGAGAGGGTTAGTATCGCGTTCTAGGTTGCGTCCAGCTACAGGCACGCCGAGAAGCGGTGTCCAAGCTGATTCTCGACTCATCTGTTAAAATCACAGTTCTCCACTGCAGTCTGTGTCAAGGCGCGTGTTGTCTGCACTATGCTAAACGTGCTGTCGTGTGTTTTAGAGTGAGCTAGACGAAAACCGTGGATCTTCTGGTATACAGCCCTCCTTCATGAAGCCTTCGGACAACTATAGTTTGTAAAACTTGAGTTCCAGTGGCAGCATACAGTTCACGTGAGAGCTATGAAGGTTTAGCAAACGAACCTCATTTATCATTATGAAGCTTGGTGTACCTTGTCCAGGTCTTCTCGATATGGATCCAGCGTCTTGAAACTGTCTCCAGACCTTGCCGACGACACTGACGTTGCATTGAGCTCTGGGGCGACCTGTGTTTGTGAATGCTCTGCTTCCAATCTAGCAACAATTGTCCATCTCAATCCGTCGTCCATACGTTCGTGACCACTCAGTTTACCTAATACCTTATAAAATTTATATAATTCTTGAGAGAAACACGGCGAATGTCATGAAGGAGTACGAGCACATAAATCGCTGAAAACCCCTTTTGTGCTTATATCCCCCTCCCACAATCACAGCTCCGCAGACACGCACTTATACGCTTAAGTATTTCAACACTGAACATTTGTATAATTCTTCAGCAGCGTAATTAATACCTTTAGTTCAATACTTTTGGTAAAAATAGACAGTTTTCGAATTCTCTTAATTTTGCACACGATATGTATACGGCAAGCCGAAAGTCCTCTTGTGTGGTTTGGTGGTAGGGAAGAGTAGGGTAGGAGACCCTCGGACTGCCTCCCCCCAGTTGCTCTCCTTCAAAACGGGGTTGGAATAGAGCAAAACCGTTCTCTCACCTATATGGTGCCCAAGGTACATGCAGTCACGTACTCTTTGCACGATAAAATTCATCGACTTGTTCTCATTAGATTAGACAAGTAACGTCAGTTACACCAAAAAGCATTTATGTAAAGATAAACCGCAAACCCGAATGAAATGTGTTTTTAAGAAACTGATTGATGCGGACATGTAAAATTGCATAATTTTAAGGAATATTTGCTGACTGTCATGATATTTTACACCTATGTGCATTTTCTCCTACAGTTCCATTACTTTCATTCAAACGTAGATATTTCGGAAGCATCTATGCTTCAGCTGTACTGTTTACGCTCTACTATATGAAATAACGTGTTTAATCATCTTCAGATCTTGGCTCATAACCTATAATGTCTCATAAATTGATACCATAAATCTGACGCATAAATAAAATTATACATGTTTCTTCATCGCTGTGGAATCAGTAAATTTCTGTTAGACAACCTGTAAACATTCTGCTGCGAATAACTGTTTCTGACATTTTAGTTTTATAACCTTTGTGCCAATATAAAGACATAAGTCTCGACATTCATTTAATTTTTATTATATTTATTTAAATTTTTCAAGTCGGAAATGTGAATCATCTATATTGGAACAGCTACTTTTTTTCCCATGTGATCTTCTGTTTTCCTGATTTCCGTTTAGAACGGATGAGATTTGAAGGTTTACTTTCACAGACATCCGCAGTGCTGCCATTGCCCGATATCATATAAACGTAACTGGGTCAGTTCTAAATAATTGCGTCAAATTATATTTTGTTTCTGAGAACCTTTTACTAACCTTGACCCGAAAATTCGGGTCCTATGCCCCTTAGATACCCGTAATAGTTTCAGATCCATTTGAAGCACTTCATTCTTTCAAGGCGACGATAAAGGATTCTACTATAAAGGTGAGATTCCAAATATTCATAAACAATTTTAAAGTCCTTTAAAGGGAATGTGTAAAGTGTACGTGAGTATAAAGCAAATTTTTCCTTTCTAGATACGTTTCCCGACTTAAATTTAAATTAGGCATTTTCGTCAAAGAAGAATTTTATGTGTAATTAACAAAATAAATGTATAAGAAAGTGATTGGTGATTTGCAATAAAAAGCTTTAATTAGATTAAAAAGCTTGCATATTAAACTGATGGTGGTTTTATAGAAAACAAATCTATGCTTTTTGCATGGCATGGAGACGCACTTTTTTCAAGAAACGAACTAATTTTAGTCGAAGACTGGGCTCTGCCTAATTTTGAATTCTGTATTGACATGTTTCGATTCCCTATATTAATGAACCCTTGTAATATTTTTCTTAAATTCGGTTTCATATTTTAAATTTGGAAACATTCAAATCAAATTGACATTGTTTTGGTAGAAAACCTCTATTTTGAGTGACCCTTTCAAGTAATCCTAGAAATGCAGCAGGCAGTTACTAAAAAAAATCGACTGAATCGAAGTGTATCTGTCTTCTTCATAGCTGCAGATCTGCCTTCTTATAATCGCAGATTAAGCGCACTTTTTTCCATCACTTAGATTTCAAAGGATTTTAAAAAAATAAAAACTTACGTTACAATTAAAATATGCTTAATTGATGTTTATGTTATACATTCATATAATTGATTTATCGTTAACTCTTTTAAACGAGTTGTAAGGAAGTACATAAACACTTTATTATAAAAGCGTCTCTCCGTTGGCAGTGAAAAGGTTTGAAGGACAGTTGTTTTGTAAATAAGACTTGCATGAAAGCCGTTATTAAGATATTAGTGTGGATATCGTTAGAAGTGTAGCACGAAAAAAATATGTTCAGAAGTTATGACCAAGGAAAAAAATGCGAAATGTTAACTTTTGCGTCAGAAATGTCTATAAATTTGTCAAGATCAAGGGCAAGGATTTGGGCTTTTTTTTCTGCGATTTAAAAGCCACGTGCGCTCATTTTTTGTGCACATCATATAATTGAAAATGCATAATATTTCGTTAGCTTCCTTAATAACAATAAATAGCTGATGCTTCACCGTGCGATGTTAAAAGACGTTACAATTCCTAAAATACGTGCTAGTTCTTATGTTTTAAATTTGTTGTCACCTCAGTAAAGTATATTAGCAATTACATTTTTATTAATGTCACGAATCTCCCAATATCCACCACATGAAATTTTATGATAACAAACTTACTAAGTGTTTTAACAGTTAGTATATATGCGCTGTTGTCTCTAAATTATTCAATACTTTTAACTACGCATGTTATATCTCTTTCCTGAAGACAAAGCTGATAAATTAGTATGCAAATCCAAATACTTAATGAATAATGAGAGTATTTAATCAATATTATATTTGCTGAAGAAATGATTTTTTTGATAAAAAAGTTACAAAATCCATACCGAAAACAATGCAAAAGTCGGTCTATATTTCTTAGTAATTTGCGTAGATCATCTTAACTATACATATGACTTCAGTGATTCTTCCTATGCATGGGTATAATAATAATTTTTCCTTTACGAATTAAATAATGGATACAAAGTACAAATAATGTACTCTCATTGAGTTAAAGGAACAAGAAGGACTTAATCTCTGCGACATCCAATAAAGCTACAGGATATTCACGGAGACGAGACTTTTCATAACAGTAATGTGTACAGATGAATGAAGAGATTTAAAGTAGGAATGAAGACCAAATACATTATGGTAGTCGTTAATTGAAACTATTGACGCAAAGGTTCAACATGTCATATTGATTCGAGTGGACAGTCTTTTGGCGTTCGACATAAATGGTTTGTAATGTGACCAGTAAGGCGATGCGAAAAATGGTGAGAGATGCAAGTTACTGTAAAGTACGTACAAAGTTGCTGCCTTGACATTTGAGATACAGTATAAAAGAAAAAAGAGCGATCATTTGCTCAGTCTATTGAAAGCATTTTAGGGCTATGATGATTTTAGGGCTATGATTTTCCACATTCCCGTTAGGGAACGAAACTCTACCTCTAGCGTACAGAGTCGAAGAATGAGTTAAAAAAAATAGCATCATCTACTTCTGCAAAATCTAAAACACTCAATAAGTAGCAATCAAAAGAGAAGTTCCTCTTAATTTTTTTTAGTTAGGGGAAGAACACAGGGAAATTATTCTCTTGAATTTTCTTTTGACATGGCTGTACTGTGTTTAGCGGGTGGCACTTCAGACACTTCCAAGGCTTCAAAAAGTCATTAGAAAGAAAAGACTGAAGAATAATTTGAATCCATATTTACCATGATGATGCACTCTCTTAAGCATTTTTCACATCAGCTCAGGCTGCCATCCAATTAGACTGGACGATTGTCCCTTTTCAGTCATACAGGCCTGATTTTGGGGTTTTGGACTTACACCTTTTCAATCCATTGAAGGACAATCTAGAGGCAACAATTTGATGTGCAAACGAAGTAAAAATAGCTGTAAAGGCGTGACTAAAACTATCAGGGCCTACGTGCATATCAGCTGTTCTACTACGCCAGACAACAGAGCCATTAGCACAACTTGAAAGACTTTTCCAAAGCTCTAAACAACATTCACTACACTCCCAATGATACACTCTGCATCGATACATAATACTGATAACTTGATAAAAAACTTCTCATACGATATTATTTTTGCATATGAAAACTCCTCTACAAAGACGAATTAACCAAAAGTTTGAAGATCAGCTAAACTGCAGCATCTCACAAAACTTACAAATGCTTCCCCCGGGAAAACGGTAACGTACAAGAAATCCAAGAATTCAGATTATTCTCAATAGATTGCATAACGCAGTCATGTCTCTTGCTAATAAGCAGACACAAATCTGCCAAGCGGATTATATTAACTCTTTACAGCATAACACAAATCTGTTTGGAAAGCTGCATTTCAGACTTATGAAAGGCTGTACTTCCATTCCGTCCCATAAAAACCCAAAAAGGGTCTGGAAATTTAGAAGGCAAAACTTTTAGCATCGCACCTGGATTCGCAATTCCGTGCGAATAACATTTAACACGACAAACCACAACATATCGTTTCTGCCGCGTTTAACGCATAAACCACTTCACAACAATTTCACCCATTTATATCATTAGTCCAGTACTCCCATTAGATGTATACAGCTATATCAAGAAAACAAGTAAAAGGAAAAGACCTGGAACGGATAAAATCTTCAATCTTATGATTAAGAAATTCCTTTTGAAGACTGTTTCCTATACCAAAATTATCAATAGCATCTTAGAATATAAATACTACCTCACACAATGGAGTACTGCTGCGATTTCACTTATACTTAAGTCTAACAAGCCGTCAGCCTTTCTGCCAAGTTACACGTTGACCATCTTGCTATAACATACTCATACCTTACCATTTTGAATTTTGGCAGAATATCTTGACGACTTATTATTCAGAGTTGTGAGGATGATCTCATAAGGCATCCAAAGCAAAAAATACACAACTGATTTATTTTTAGATGTAATAGGGAGGTCGGCTGGCCTTATTTACAAATTTCTTACTCTGGGTTTCCACGAACATCACTAAGTTCTACCAAACAAGTAGAAACTTTGTTATTCGCATTACCAACATGTACTCTTCCAGCCTAGCTAGATTAGCCTCACAGGACACTCTTCTGTGGCCCGCATTATGCATTGTAAACGATATTCCGCAAAAAGCCAACATTATACAAGCACTTTATGCAGATGATACAGCGATCCTATAAAAAAATGCTTTTCTTCATCTAGTGATTCAAACATTACAAAACCCCATCTACGTACTAAAAGCCTGGCTAGTGAGATGGAAGATCGCAATAAGTGTGGACAAGTCTACAACTGTTCTTTTCACAAGAAGAAAAAGAAGTATGGAAATGTCGGTAATCCCAGATTCCTAATAGGTTATCAGGCACAAAAAGGACGTAATCTGGGTAATCGTTCCATGGGCAACGCAAGTAACATATCTCGGCAGAATAGTCGACGGCAATCTCTTATAAACACCACACTTTCGTGAACACGTACACTTTATCATTCAGAGGTTTAAGGCCCGTAAAGTGGGACTTTAGCCCCTAATTGGCCGAAATGGGATTCTCTAGATCGACAATAAGTTGCTCATTTACAAAACTAAACTGCGTTCAATCCTGATTTATGGCTGCCCTATATGGGCGTATTCTTGCTGGAAAAATAAGAAGCCTCTTCAAACTGCGGAAAACTGTCTCTTGAGACAGATTTCAAACAGTCCCTGGTGTGTCAGGAATAACGAAATACACGGAAAGCTTAATATCCTGCAGTTAGGGGCCTATTATATTAAACTGGAACCCCAAATTCATATAAAGCTCAGAGAAAGCTAAAACAGTATTTTCCCAATTTACAGCTCTGACTGCAAATCCCTTTACAATATTAAGCGCCTTATGGCCAGTGTCAATAATCATCTTTAAAATGTGTTATATAAATGTATTTCATTGCTTTATTTGTACTCTTCCTGCCTTTATGTTTGTTTCTGCATTATATTTTTATTATTATTCTCCATTGTATATACAGAATCTTTCCTTTAGTTATGCTTAAATTATTAATTGTGTATAGTGTATATTATTGATTATGTATATTAATTTCCCCTAAAGGGGGCTTTCTTACCGTTATGCATTTACGTATACCTAGCACAGATAAAAAAAGGACAGGTCGATATCTCCCGTTCTATTGGGCTGGTAGACGAAATTTAACTTCCATACAACGTATTGTTGTAACTTATGTGTTTTGACGCTAAATAGGACTTTTTCTGAAATGATATAAGATATTTCCTCCCTCTATTTCGTGGTGTAACTGAAAGCACACTCAACGCGTATTCGGGAGGTCTGGCGTTCGAATCCCGGCGAGGGCACTGTATGTTTTTCTCGTCTCCAGTATCAAAAACTCTTAATGACTCTGCAGTGATATACTTATTTTTTCCATATTTCGTTTCTACCACTCAAATTATGCCAAAGTGGCAAACTGTACCTCTTAACGGAAATGACAACTGTACCTCTGCTGGTGGTTAATTTTCCCGCCCCTTCTCGAATCATCCTGTTTTTTTCGAACTCCATCTCCGCTGCTCGTTGCGCCATTCTGGAATCTGACTAGTACTATAACAGTAGGCCAGAAACAGCCTTACATTATTAATAATTGGATGTATTTTAGAATATGTTAATCTTTCTGACACTCTAAATTATTATAGCTTTGATGAATTTAAAATATTTAAGCGTGGTATCACGAGAGTCCGGCCGCCCGAATACTTTTACGCTTTTCACCCCCGCCAGGAATTTCCCTGTGTATTAGGTTTATATACAGCATTGCCCTAACGTATCTGACACAAAAATCGTACTTTTTCTGAAATGACGTACCTATTTTTTTCCATATTTCGATTTTACAATCATGTTACGCCCAAGTACCAAGTTTTGTAAAAATTGCTTGAGTAGATTAAAAAAAAATTAGCTCTCAAAATTTTAGGTCTTCAGTGTTAATGAATTTGATATATATTTATAAATATCACTTTTTTTTTATTAAACTTACTTAATTCCTTCTTTCACAGTTCGAAATTTAGGTTCAATCTAAATAAAATTCGCAGATATTTTTTGGCTTATTTTTAAAATTTGTATTTTAGTTAATTTTTATAAATTTTACGAACACATTTTTGGAATATATAAAATATGAATTCAGCTCATCACTAATCCCAATGCGGGCGTAATGAAAGACTCGAAAGATCTCTGAAGAATCTCGCAGATAATGGCAATGCACTGAATGTGCTATCGTTAAGATAAAAAGAGGAAAAGGAGCCATTCATATTAGAAAGGCATTCAGAAAACTACGCAATTCTGTGACAATTCATTGAAGAACTTCGGAAGGGCAGCGAATCGTGTGCTAATACGTCCAGGGAAAGCATTGTACTCAGGTGTAGAATCGACGCATGGAGAGAGCTTTCCATTACGAAAGCCTTTGAAGTATCCGGAAACTTTCTATTGTCCTCTCAATACACTTAATAAATACGCTATTTAAGTTACACTTTTATTTTTAACTTATTCTTTCAAGCATTTACAAGAAAGTTTATTTTGAAATATAGTTAGAATATCTATATTTTGTTCTTTGCAGTTTTATTTATTTATTTATTGTTTACCTAAAATTAATGTCGAGTATTCACTAGAAATGAAAATTTTAATCTTTAGTTTCCAATATATGCGGGTCAGGACCAATGACCTAAGTTCACTGTTCTTCTAACTATACTTTCAAAATCTGTGCGCGTCTGCCTGTCTGTTTGTTTGTTTGTGGCATTATCTCTTCCGGAATAGCGGGGAGTTGAATTTCGAGAGGGTTGTACTCTCGGATTCCAAAAATTCGTGGGAAGCCAGTTTGACCATCCTCATCTTCGTACGACTTTAATTAACGGAGATATTAATTAAAAATTGAAAACGCTAATTTTCGCCCTTATTTTTCCGAGTGGCAACAATCTCGCACGCTGGAGATAAAAAATCTGCTTTATTTCGAGAAGTGTTGAATGTTCGCTTTCAAATCGTAAAGTTTGTTAATAAAAAATTTGAAACTTTACAAAAATATGAAGTAAAAATTACATTACCAATAAAATATAAAATAAAAATGGCATTACTATTAAATATATTATTCCCGATTCCAAAAATTCGTGGAAAGCCATTTCGACTGTTCTCATCTTCGCACGATTTTAATCAGCCAAGATATTAATTAGAAACTCTGAAAACACTAATTTTCGCACTTATTTTTCCGAGCGGTAACAGTCTAGCGCAGTGATTCTAAACCCCCCTTTTTTTCATGTCGCGGCACACTTTTAACGATTTCTAAATTTGACGGCACACAAAGAAAAAGATAAGTTTAGAAGTTGTTTACTTACCTATAATACACTGTGTAAAATAATTTATGATAATAATTTTGAATGTAAAATAAAATACTATGTACTACAAAACGTTTATTAAGGGATTAATTACAAATTAATAATAAGAATACTCTTAATGAAAATTTTGAGCTTGATATTTTTTGATAATTTTATTTATATTTGGTCGTAAAAATGACAATGCCACTCTCATATCGTCTTCTACGTTTAACAATCTCGATCTTTTATTCGTTTTTATGCTGGTTAATACTGAAAACCCGAATTCATACAGATAAGACGTAGAAAATTGGAATAATATTTTTAAAGCTTTTTTGGCCATCACGGGGTAATCGCAATGTTAATCCAAAAGGAATTAACTAAGTCTTCCGAATGTTTTAAAATCGATTATTAGAAAGCGAAATAAGGTCTTCATTAATTCAAATACAGAAGTATCCATTATCACAAATGGATACGAACCCAATCAAATTGTTTTATATCTAAATCTAGGAAATAACGAATAATTCTCTCCTCTAATGATGTCAAATGATCAATAACAATTTTATGAATAGTTTTATTAAAATCCTTTCGAACTGACTCGAACTTTACCATATTGCTTTCTTGAGCTTTATTCTTCCATAAAGTTATTTTTTTTGGAACCCCACGAGTTTATCTGTTGAGTTTATCATTTTTCTTTCGGCTCTTGCATACTTGAATTTATGTTATTAAAAATAACGAAAATGTCTGATAGTAACCTGGTTTAGAACACCACATTTTATCTTCCAACAAATGAACAAAATCATAATTTTTATTTTGTTCAAAAAAACATTTTCATTCCGTCTTTTAATTCCAGCTCACGAGATAAAACTTTTCATTTGGACAACCATATAATTAACCATTTTAATACATTGTTCCAGAACTATTTTCAATTCTGATGGCAAATATTTTGTAACAAGTGCTTCTCAATGTGGAAAAAACAATGGGTAAGTAATATATCCCCATTCAGTTCTTTAGCATGTGCTACAAATCCTTTTAGATGTCTTAGGTAACTCACAACATAAAAATTGATTAATTATATCATTTTCGTTAATAAAGCGAACGAATGCAATTAATTGAGCTTTTCCCGTAATATCTGTTATTTCATCGATTAGTAGAACAAAATTTGAATTTGCAAGATTTTTTTTCCAATATTTTGCAACATATCTTTGATTCTGCGAGGATTGTGCCATTCGAATCCACCAATCATTATTTTTACAATTTTACGATAAGCTGGTAATGTAATTTCTTCAGCCAAATTGTGAGGTTTATAATTTAACTGCAATCAACTCAGTTGTTTCATAAGGAGCTATTTCAGCTTTTTCGGAATCTCGCCAATTCTCATGTGTACCGTATAGCGCCATTGGAGATACAAATACTTTATTTCGAAAAGTGTTGCTACAGCTCACTTTCAAATCGTTTAATTTATTAATTATAAATTTGTAAGTTTTACAAAATATGAAATAAATATAACATTGCCAAACATTAAACATATTATTATTATGTAAGGTCATATTCTGACGTTGAAGAAAACACGCGATTGCATGTCGAAAATCAGCTTTTGTCAGCTTTTAAATAAATAGCTGCTGTTGCCACCTTTTTTGTTTTAGGTTAGTATAATTGACACGATATATTATTGCCACGTTAATTCTTTTATTAATATTGATAAAATGTTGTTGTATTACATTAAATTTAAATCATGACGTCGTGTCAAAAATTCAAGTGTCAAAAGTTTTTGTTTCCTGGTTTGGCAATAAAAAATTATTTCCAAATTAGTTTTTGCTTGTAAAGAATGAACTAATTTCTTTCATAATAAAATGTTTGAATACATTTGCTTTTCAGGGGTACATAGAACTTGTAAATTTTGCTTTGGCTGCATCTGGCTGTCTGCTAGTGTATTTTATTATTTGATCTATTTGCAGAAAAATCCTAATTATTTTGGCTATGTCCCAGTTTTCTAAGATCAATCGCTGTCTGAAAAACTGATTCGTAAAGAGTTAGTAACTTCAGTTACAAACCCTTAAATCGATTAATTTCAAGACGAGAGTTATATTCTAGGCAATAACGCTTACAGAATAAACAGTAAAAAGATACTGTTAAATTAATAGTAAGTTAAAAGAATATTTTTAAGAATTAAAAAATATTTTACCTATATTAATTTACCCTATTAATGTTCTGTATTAGAATTGTAGCGCCATTATCTCTAATTCAGACATTTTATCTGTCTTTGTCACGAGTACGCTAATATTCAGAAAATGTGCTGCCTCGCCGATGATAAAAGCAAAGTGATACATAATAAAATAAAGGAGAGAGAGAAAAATGATGAAAGAAAGCGCTTAAGTCGTTTTTTTTTCAACCCACGATGAATTGTTCTTCTTTAAATAGGCACCCAACATCTAATTGTAAAGAGATACAATCCCAACGGAAGAATTCTCTACAACTGCTTTAAGATCGCAAATTATGCAGTGCCAGCTACAGCTCTCTGCTGATATTCCCTAACACGTGTTTTTCCAATTAGCAGTTTAACGTTACAAAGTTAATTCGACATGGAATTATTTAGGACGATGCGCTTAATAAACGTCGTTGCCGAACATACTGTCGTCCAGTTTCAGTTCCATCCGAAAGGTCATTGTACTCTGGAGTCAGGAATATAAACTTGAGAACGGAATTGAATGAAAATTCATGGAAACGCAGCACGCTATGTTTATCCAGGGCATGTGTACTAATGTAAAAAAAAATTGTGTATCTGTTTCCGTTGACAACTTCGCTCTACTATATTTGTTGAATTTTTTCCCCGTTTTTAATAGATCGTTACTGAATACAAAACGACTTCCGGAAGGAGGGTTGTTCCCTTTCGTTCTCCCTCATGCTGTCTGTCACACAAGCGCAATGGAGCCAACATAAACAAAATGTGCAATTTGATAATATTTAATGAAAAGGGGACTAAGTATTGCCCAGATAAAGAGATACATAGATCTTTATATGTAATATATTTCACATCATATATGACAGATATATGAGATCTAGACCTCTTAATAGTCAGATAAAGAGAAACATGCATCTTTACATATATCTCATATATAATAGATATAAGAGATTCAGATCTCTTAATACTGAGATAAAAGAAATATATAGATCTTTATGTATCTTATACATAACAGATGTATGAGACCTAGGCCTCTTAATAATCTCTTTATATATAAGACACTCAGACCTCTTAATATTTCAATTCATGTAAATAAAAAATAAGATTTTATAGCTATCGTATGATCTTTGTAATTAAAATTTTTAGATAAAACGTCAGAAGTCATTTTTGTTGTGAAAAAGTTTCGAAAAAATACATTCTGAAATATTTCATGTTTTCAGAATTAAAAAATTACATTCAGACTTTTTATTTCTACTGGAAACTGCATTTTTTAAACAGCCACTTTCTCTACCTTGCAATCGATATAGCTACTTCCGACTATTAATGAGGCACTCCTGATAATCGAAAGTCACTCAGGGGTCAATAATAAAGTGTTAAAAAATAGAATCATACCATCACTGCACCATTGCAGTATTGATTGAAAATTGCTTGCAACTTTAGCTTGATGTTACTTACAGCACAGCTCTTTTTATATGTTGTATTGTTGGTCTTAATAAATTAATAAATCTTAAAGCTTTCAGATTTTGTGTGATGCCCAAAGGGTAAATAAAAAATCCGAAAGCTTTCAGATTTTATATTACGCCCAAAGGGTAGACTTTTTCACTTACACGCTTCCAGAACATTTGGGCTAACGCCGCTTTGGGCTAAAAATATTTAAAAACAGCATATCTTTAGAATTTCCAATAGACAGTCTTAACGCGCTGTATGGAAAAATGTTTTATTCCGTACGGTGTTGCTCCTTCTGGCTTTGAAATCGTTTAGTCTGTTAATCAAAAATTTCTTTAAAGTTTTGCAAAGAATGAAATAGAAAATAAAACAAATTCGAAATTCAAAATTCGGGCTCTCAAGTGCCCAGGAGGAGTATGTTATTCAAAATTTGATGGCTCTAGGTATCGCTGTTTTTTCACAGTGCAAGAAACATACTGTTACGAATTTTGTATTTAAATAGATAATTTTAGTAGAATTGTAATTAAAATTATTGTATTTCCCCGTGCAATGCAGCGCGAGACAAATTTTAAGAGAAAGCTACGCCGGAAAAGTAGCTGCTGTTATTATTATTGAGAGTTCAGCGTGAGATCGGATTAGCTTTCTCATATTGCGTGATATTGTAAACACTTATACGAGTATCTCTGAGGAAAATTCTAGCTTTCTGTTATATTTTTTTGATAAGAATAAATTATATTAACCTTTTATTGGACTTGTGCATTCAATCAGTTACGAATCCGCACGCACGCAATAATACATACATTGATGCAGATTTTTCATTATTTAATTTTTTAAATATAATACAGGAATATATAAATATAATACAGAAATATATTTGATAGCAATAATTTAAAAAATGATTCAACGCTTTTAGTGGTTCGACGAAACCTTTGGTTATGTTGATATAAATTTAGAAAACCAAGTTTTACGCATGGCTAATTACACGCAATAAAATATAATACAAAATTTCGTATTATAGACTTTTCTATTTATTGGAACAGAAATTATATTTTCTTTACAAACGATGAATGGGAACTTTTCTTCAAGTTTGTTGCTATTTAAAACATTGAATTAGTGGGAGGTCATAGGCTGGAAACGTTAGATTTTCTGCGTATTACATCTGTTTCATCGAATCGTTATCTGAATACATTACTATAAACTTAAGGGACATATTAATAGATTAAAATAGTGGAATTTATATACTCATCTAAAACATGTTAATCACGTATTACGTTTCACAATAAGACTGAGAACGTCAGCTTTTTAAATGAAATGGTAAGAAAATGCATATAAATTTATAAAATGATAAAAATTTAAAATGGCATAGCTTTCATTGCAAATAACTTTAGTGAATCCTTAAAATGTGTCGTTTTTCAGATTAGTAAAACGAAATGAATACTAAATGCAAAATATCTGTATAAAAACGGGACAGAAACAAAATTTATAAAATGGCAGAAGACTTCTAGATTGAGCCTAATTTCTTCGCAAGGGATTCTTTCTAGCAAGGAAAGGAAGATTCATAAACGAATAAATAAATCTCCTAATTAATATATTTTTATCATTTTCTTTTTAAAGGGATTCTTTCTAGCAAGGAAAGGAAGATTCATAAACGAATGAATAAATCTCCTAATTAATATATTTTTATCATTTTCTTTTTAAAAGAGGATAATGCGTTTGCGATATAAATTTCAAAACTTTACGAGCGATACAATTTTAGATGTTGGAATTTTAAAATAATGGCCGTCAAATAGTCAAAAAAAAGTCGAGATTTTTTCAACAGTTCGCCCAAAACTCGGAATTTACTTAAAAGTTTTCATACTAACTTAACATGAAAAAACATTTCCTTTCTATCGGGTTGTGTAAATAATAAAATGCTGATATTTAGTTTGCCCGTTAAACGAAAATATGTGCAAAAAAGCGTTTCAGTATTAAATTTTAAAAAATCTAAATCGAATTTTGAAAACCCTTGCTATAATACGAAATTCAGAGAAAAGGATCTTTTATAATCAACATTAGGATCCCCTAAACCATGTCCAGCATTTTCGATGTGCTGACCTTCCTTTAAAACAAGATAATTGCATTCGGTGTACAACGTTCTCTACTGTGGCACGTAAATTGTCAGTATGGATGTTTGTAACAGCTCGTCTTATGTTCTCTTTCATGGAACTCGGGTTTTTACTGCCACCCTAATACACAGCGAATTTAAGATTTTCCATAAGTTATGTGGAATGATGTCCGGGCAACGAGGCGACCATTCCGTCAAAAAATATTGACTGATATTTATCTCATTACCTAAATGCTGGAGTAAAAGGTTCTGTAGCGAGCGAAAAATATGTAGCCATGCTCATCTTGCATAAAAAAATGTACAGTCTTTGCTGCAGAGACTTTACTGTAGTTGTGGAATAGCAAAAAATGTTTGCAGCACTTGCCGATATTTCTCACCAGTAACGGTGCAGGTATAAAGACTGTAGGTGTGATTTTCTCAAAAACATATAGTGCTGTTTAAAGTTAGCCGTGAATCCACACCACACGGTTAATTTACAGAATGCACTGGCACTTAATGGATTACTGTGAACCGTTCTGATGCCCAGATTCTGCAGTTGTGAGTATTGACGGGAGCCATTCAGATAAGCTAAGCTTCATCTCTCCATAATATTTTCCAAGGCTAATAATTGTTGGTTTCCATGAAGGCAAGAAACGTTAGCACGAAATTTGGTTCCTTATCATAATCTGTCATTCTTAAAAGTGCATAAAGTAATCTGCATCGACAAGTTAATTTTCTTGTATTGTAAACTTTAATTTTAAATAAAATGAAAAAACATTTCTTACGCAAGTAGAACTTGCTTTGGATAAAACTTAGAACTGCTGCTTAGATATTTTTAACTCAAAAATGAACGATACGACCTAATTTTAGTTTGTCTTGCACACAGTTGATCTTATAAGGGTAGAAATTCAAAATTTTCTTGGCAGTAACATAAGGCATATCGGTTTGGCGACAACGCTTAGAACACTGCTAGTCCCTCTGTGATCAAACATTGCAGTGGCAAATTCTGTTACAGCTTTTCATCCTCTTAGGGCTCTTCAATAATTTTTTTATTATTGTTTTAAATTATAAAGTAACCTAAATGTTACAAAATTAGAAAAAATCTCATGTGAAAGGTATAACTGCAATGAAAATTCTGCTTTCGTTAAAAATAAATTTGATCTATTTCATAGCAGATGGCAGACTTCAGTGGCTTGTTTTTGTCAACTACGTATTAGATGCTGTTTTTATAGCACTTACACGAGATATTTGAATCCTTTTCTTTTAGGAGATAACTATAGATATAAAATTAAGTTAATAATGAAGCTTTCACAGTTTTATTTTCTGTACATTTTAATTTTCTAATATGCAACTAAAGAAATAAATCTTTTGTAGTAAAAGTAAATTTTTTAATACTCTTCGGGTAGGTTTTTGTTTTCTTTTTGATTACCTGCTTTTAGTATTTTCCATAATTTTTTTCTTACCTTAGTTCATCAATGACCTTTAATAACCTGCATGTCTGAACTGTAATAAAGTAAATACAAATTGTTAATTCGAGCAATATCACAGAAAGATCAATGATTATTTTCATACAGACCTGTAACTAAATTACAGTGCAAATACAGCATAGAAAGAAAATTAAAAAAAAACCTAAGAAGTTTTATTATATTAATAGCCAAAATTTTAATTATTTTAGTTTAGCTGGACTGATGATTTTAAAGTGATTTCAATTCCATATCAATCAGAATACCTAAATATTATTTTCGGAAAATTAGTAAAATATTAATTAATATCTTTCGAAAGGTAAGTTAAAAATTTTGTAAACTGGAAAAGTGCATAAAGTAAACTGCATCGCCAAGTTAATTTTCTTATATTGTAAATTTTAATTTTAAATAAAATGCAAAAACTTTTCTTGCGTAAGTTGAACTTCCTTTGGATAAAACTTAGAACTGCTGCTTAGATATTTTTAACTCAAAAATGAACGATACGACCTAATTTTAGTTTGTCTTGCACACAGTTGATCTTATAAGGGTAGAAATTCAAAATTTTCTTGGCAGTAACATAAGGCATATCGGTTTGGCGACAACGCTTAGAACACTGCTAGTCCCTCTGTGATCAAACATTGCAGTGGCAAATTCTGTTACAGCTTTTCATCCTCTTAGGGCTCTTCAATAATTTTTTTATTATTGTTTTAAATTATAAAGTAACCTAAATGTTACAAAATTAGAAAAAATCTCATGTGAAAGGTATAACTGCAATGAAAATTCTGCTTTCGTTAAAAATAAATTTGATCTATTTCATAGCAGATGGCAGACTTCAGTGGCTTGTTTTTGTCAACTACGTATTAGATGCTGTTTTTATAGCACTTACACGAGATATTTGAATCCTTTTCTTTTAGGAGATAACTATAGATATAAAATTAAGTTAATAATGAAGCTTTCACAGTTTTATTTTCTGTACATTTTAATTTTCTAATATGCAACTAAAGAAATAAATCTTTTGTAGTAAAAGTAAATTTTTTAATACTCTTCGGGTAGGTTTTTGTTTTCTTTTTGATTACCTGCTTTTAGTATTTTCCATAATTTTTTTCTTACCTTAGTTCATCAATGACCTTTAATAACCTGCATGTCTGAACTGTAATAAAGTAAATACAATTTGTTAATTCGAGCAATATCACAGAAAGATCAATGATTATTTTCATACAGACCTGTAACTAAATTACAGTGCAAATACAGCATAGAAAGAAAATTAAAAAAAAACCTAAGAAGTTTTATTATATTAATAGCCAAAATTTTAATTATTTTAGTTTAGCTGGACTGATGATTTTAAAGTGATTTCAATTCCATATCAATCAGAATACCTAAATATTATTTTCGGAAAATTAGTAAAATATTAATTAATATCTTTCGAAAGGTAAGTTAAAAATTTTGTAAACTGGAAAAGTGCATAAAGTAAACTGCATCGCCAAGTTAATTTTCTTATATTGTAAATTTTAATTTTAAATAAAATGAAAAAACATTTCTTGCGTAAGTTGAACTTCCTTTAGATAAAACTTAGAACGGCTGCTTAGATATTTTTAACTCAAAAATGAATGATATGTCCTAATCTTGGTAATCTGAGTCCCGCAAACCCATTTGTATGGTACTTTTCAAAAGCAGATGCTGTTTTAATTAACTAAAAGCAGCTGTTCTTTTAATAACTCTTTGTATTCTTAGTCTATTTCTTTAGTCTTTCCAACGCATGCGAGGCGTCCACGACCGGATGTTATGTTCCTAACCCGTCTGTCCTTTTTAAAAGTACATAATTATCCAGGAAATCCCATGAGAAGGATTGGACATATTCGGACCTTCTGCGAAATGCTATCATATCAAGCATCACCAGCACTACATCGTGAATCTCAGAAGGAAGACAGGTTAAAGCCTGAGGGATGTAACGGTCTAATATCAAAATAAAGGTCTGTCTTAATTGGCTAGTTATCGCTGTTCAGTAGCACTTATCATCCCGTCTCTCAAAAGAACTTTCTTTTACTTTTTTACATTGTTTGGCCGCGGATGCGTCTGAACTTGATTTCTCTTCTCTCCAAAGCCATATCTCGTAGCATATTCTTGTCTGTACTTTAGATTTCTGGGTTGCCATTTTGTACTTATCAATATTCAGTATCTCATAAACGAGAGAATATTAATCAGTTGATTGATGCATTGCAGTTTTTACTAAAGATTGGCTATCATGGAATTAATAAAAATTAAAACGTATCCTCATTCCTTCAATTCTGGACTTCACTGGCTCCGCATCATTAAACAATTTTGCGTTACTAAATTATTTTCATAAGTATGTCTCGTGGTTTCTTAATTAAAGAATTTTTTTATACTTATTAAAGCAAGAAAGGTACTTTAAATCTAATTTTTATGTGATTAAAATGTATTTGAATTTGTAGCTAATAAAGTTTTGGCTCAGATACATAGCTGTATGTGAAATTCCGTTAAATCTTACATTGTAGAAAAAAAAATTTTGCCAAATTTTGTAAACAGGAGTTTGTTTTTGGAATTGAGTAACATAATATTTAAAGAACATGTATTCTAATATTCATATGAATTTTAAAGAGTTTATGGCTTTCTAACTCTGAAGTTAAGTGCCGTAATATCAGAAATAGTAAAAATAAGTAAATATAGGAAAAACAATAATAATTGCAAATAAAAAACCTAAACGCTCTGCCTGTAGTAAGCATTTTACGACTAGACTCCTTTTAATTTACATGAAAGTTACTATACCCAAACTGTAATTTGGAGCTGTGTTCCAGTTCTCCGAATCATTTAAATTTCACCATAAATATTATTACGTGTTATTAATAATAATAATAATAATAATAATATGTATATTACCATCTATCTGCATCTTTATTTTGAAGAAATAATAATACAATAGCAAAATGTTATTTAAAAAAGTTAAATGAACAGCAAAATAAGAAAATAAAAATTTTTAAATAAATTTAAAATAAAATGGTGAAAAAGAGATAAATATTTTCTTCTGTTCTTTGTTTAATTCAGTTTATCCACAGTGTAAACTTCTTATACAAGTATTTTATTAGGCGTATTTCTTTTTATTGACATTTAACTTCAGTTTTGGTCCAGGAAAAAGTCAGAATATAATAGAACTTCTATTGATTAGACTAAATTTTAGTTATACTTTGAATGTGGTGTTTGCCCTAATATTTTTTTCATTCTTGGATTATTCTGCAATAATACGCTCAGTTAAAATACATGAATAAACAAACAAAAGTATTAAAAATGGAGATACTGTTTGCATTATAAAATAACTGCTTTTTAATTAAAACAATCTTCTGTATTTCATGATTAGTATTTCCTAAACTTTTATATATTTTCTTATGAATTGAACGATTGAAAATATATGATGAAACGTCGATTCACGAACTTAATTAGCTCTTGAAGTGAAATATTCTTAAACCTAAACAATTTTCCATAGGAATTAATGTAAAATGGATTAATTCGTTCCTAGATCACAGCTGATCGCTACTTTGTGCATATGTTCATAACCCCAAATTATGACCAAGCATGTAACGTAACCAAAAACGTGGGCGTAACCAAAAATGTAAAATCATTAAGTGTAAGACAAAAGATATAAACACAGTAAGTACGCAAAGTAGATGAAAATTTATTTTAATTTTACTGTACTGTTAAATTTAATTTTAGGAAGAAGAATGGAGAGTGTAAATGGAAAATAAAGAAGATGTTATAGCTTGGATTCGAAATTCCCTTCCATTAAAACTTCAGATAAATGTCATTAGGATACGTCTTCTTTTATCTTTTCTTTTTCCCTAAGCTCCACCTGTGCTTAAGACGCACAGGGTCTCCTATTTCACTCAAAATTAAAAAAAGTAATACGGCCGTAAAATAGCAGGCACTTATCAAGTACGGCCGTAAAATAGCAAACTTAAACTAATAGCAACAACTTGACAGAAGGCAGAACACGCTCTCCTACTGAAGTAACTCAGACCCCAGCTTAAATACTCATTTCTGCCTTATTTGCATAAAGCCTAATACTGAGAACTCATTCTGGCAGGAAAACGTGGGTGGGAAATTAGAATGTACAATAGGAAAGGCTTGTTCCAAAATAAAAATTACTATTAGAAAAATAATCAAACCCTACAACTAGTTAGTTATATTGAACGAAAGAAAAAAAACCCCACTCTTTAATGACTGCAACAACACTGAAAGTTTTTTTTATTCTCATGCTCCTAAATGCCCGTTTGCCCTACAGTAGGAGTAGCCAACCTTTTTATACCTATCGCTCGCTTTATAGAAAGTAAAATTTCCTTACCGTCCTCCGGTTTCTCAGTAATTTTATTTAGCATAAATTCAAAGTAATTTTATGAATGGAGGCTTAGTAAAAAATATTATAGTTAAATTTATCTATTTAATTTATACTTTGCTCTTATGAAAATTCTTCTCACGTAGCTAGCCGGCACATTATTTCCTGCGAAACTGTTTCGGCTAGAAACCCTTCAATGGTAGGAGAAATTCGTTTCTCTGAAAACTTTCTTCTAACCTCACACATTGTTCGATGTGATAATCTCGTTATGCGTGCTATAGTCATAGAACAACACCTAAGAGAAACAGCAAAGCCTTCTAAATAAAATGGAAACAGGAGAGAGCTGCGCGCGGGGGAACGATCAAATAGAAAACTAAACTTTCAGGTGCGTATATACATGTATACATCCAATGTATGCGTGAGTATGTTTCGATCGTTTTTGCCTTTCATCAATGCGTGGACAAAAACCTCTACGCCCACCCTTAAAAATGGGCGATAAGGCTGAATATCCCTGCACTAGAGAAGCTTTGAGTTTAAGGAACGAACGCGAACTTGACACCTCTGTTAAAAGAGAAAAAGGTCTCATTCTTTTCGAGATGAAATTAAATATCTATAATTGAATATCTACGGTTATAGCATGATACAAATAAACAGCTTAGATGATAACGATATTCAAAATTTCGAGAGCGAAGCATTTCCTCAGCACATGGAAGTAATTCCATTAAAAAACTGTAGAAGAGAGCTATCCATTTCCATTGCGTTTCTTAGGCTCAGAGCTCCGTCATCGTTAAAGGGTAAAACGTTTAGGTTTGAAATGCGTTTTTAGAAAGGATTGCATTTTTCATTTACTAATGTTAGTTACATTAGAGGAAGGAAACACTTTCATCTAGTTGGAGGTAGTAATTAAGTAATTCCACTGAAATAAAGAATAACATCGTTATTATAATTTTCCGCCACCCTTTAATTTTAGCACAAATGTCTCAGAAAAAGCGTTGCTAAACTGTGCTTTGAGATAAGCAAACTCTGTGGCAAGGATAGCTCCCATGTAATCCTTTCAATTGTTTCCGTATTATTAAATCTGGCCCCGTTAATTCAGTAATTCAAGTTCGCCCCAATGAAAGGTCTTCTCTCTTTTTTTTTACCTATAAAAGGAATTTCTGAATCTTTAAAATAAAACGATTGTTTAATGTATAAAGGAAAATAAATGCAGGCAGTTAGAGTAAAAAAAAACATGTTTGAAATAATCGAAACTTAAATTTTGAAAGTAAAAATCAAAATTTTCAGTTAAAGAAGATTTATCAAAAATTGCAACGAAAAAAGGAAACTTAGTTTCTCGGAAATGGGCCAATGCTATAAATAAATTAACGTATAAAAGATAAAAAAATCAAGTGGCCTAAGAGGAGGAAAAGGGGGGGGGGAAGCTAAAAGCTTTCAGATTTTATATTACGCCCAAATGGGCATTACTTTAATTTACACGCGCATACACATTTCCAGAGCATTAGGACTAACGTTCCGTTAAGCTAAAAATATTTAAAAATAACACATCTTTAGAATTTACGATAGATAGTTTCGCATGCTGGAGATAAAGATTTTTTTCTTTGCTGTACAATGTTGCCTCTGCTCGCTTCTAAATTCTTGAGAGTTTCTTAATCAAAAATGAGTTAAAATTTTAGAAAATAGGACATAGATAATAAAATAAATTCGGAATTCAGAATTCCGTCTTCCAGGTGGAGGGCTTCGTGTGGAGAATTACGTTATTCGAAATTTGATAGCTCTAAGTACTTTTTTTCAGTCCAAAGGGGCTTTGTTCCTGAAGGACTATTGTTTTCGTTTTGCGACTTTGCGTCGGAAACATTAAAAGTCTGAATCACTTTTCAAACTGTTGCCACAAAATTTTGTAGTCCTGTATTATATTTAAATAAATAAAATAATGAAGAATCTGCATAAATGCATGTATACTTCTCCGTGATAAAACAACGGTACCAAGAGCCATCCAATTTTGAATAACGTACTTTTCCACCGGAATATGCGCATCTGGAAGCTCGAATTTGGAATTTGTTTTATTATCTATTTCATATTTTGTAAAACTTTAACGAATTTTTGATAAACAAACTCAAACGATTTAAAAGCGAGCAATGGCAACACTCT
>KK113555.1:195674-209366 GCA_000611955.2 Stegodyphus mimosarum | reverse complement strand
AATTTTTTTTTTTAATCTGAAAGCTTTTAGATTTTATATTCCGCCGAAAAGGGCTTTTTTAAGGTTTTGTGTATTACCATTATTGATCAAATATCATGTTCTTCGCACTTAAAATAACATAAAATTCAATTCAACAGCAATATCACAAAATATTTAAAAATAACAAAACAGCATATCTTTAGAATTTCCGATTCCCAGTCTCGCGCGTTGGAGATAAAAATGTTTTCTCCCGTACGTGTTGCCATTGCTCTCTTTGAAACCGTTGAATTTGTTAATCAAAAATTCGTTAAAGTTTTTCAAAATTTTAAATAGATAATATAATAAATTCGAAATTCAAAATTCGGTCTTCCATGTGCCCATGTTCGGTTGGAGAACTATGTTATTCAAATTTTGATAGTTCTAGGAACCCTTGCTTCTTCACAGTACGGGAAATATTCATGCATTCATGCAGATTCTTCATTATTAATTTTTTTAATATATAGCACATGGCGATAATATTTGATGGCAACAGTTTGAAAGTGAATCGACGCAAAATATCATTTTGAAATTAATAGCTCTTCTGGGCTAAAAAAAACTAATGGTTCATCTAATTCAATAATCGATTAGACGTTTTGTTTTGACATGATACTTCATATGTTGTTCGTGATAAGATCCAGATATGTTATATTCATTCCCAGAAGGGGCTTTTGTTTTGACTATTTTCAATAATGTGAGCAATACTGCGTATCATATATGCAACGCGTAACATGAAATAAATGTCGGTCTTTCATGTCAAATGCGATTTAAAATACAGCGAATGCTGTTCCGAGCAATTATAGAGCGCAGTTTAGTTTTACGCACTCGAAACTTTGTAATAACAATTAATGGACGTATTGTGTGTGGGCTACGTGAGAGAATTTGTGAGAATCGCCCCAAGGCAAGGGATTTGCTTTCATCGATTAGTTTTCCATCTTTCTAACCAAGTCCCAATGTGGTTTTCTTAAATGCTGGATGTGTGGATTAAGAAATGCGTTTTGAGGAAGGATCGCTGTGTCATCAGCGTACATTGCAAGTGTTGCGTTTGTTGTTCATGCAATGCCGTTCACGTGGAATGTCAATATTAAATAGAATGGGCCCAGAAAGGGACCCTTGTAGCACAGTTACTAGAATAGCACGGCTTGCAGAATATGTGCTGAAATGTGAACAAAGAGAAGGAATAAAAAGTCCTGCACGCAATACAACTGCCATTAAGCAGCTGTTTGCAAACGAAAATGTAATTGCACTTTATAACTCCTTTATTTACGAATTTATTCACGGCATCTGCGAGCTGCTCTCCAAAGTCACCTACAAAGGCATTCTAACCTTAGGCTAGTGGTCCTCGTGTATTTGATTAAATAAACAGATCTAATAAAAGCGAAATCGCTGCCGCCCATACGGGAAAGTGGCTGTGACTCTGACTGCCGTACCGAAGGGCCCGTGTTTGAATCCCGGAGAGGGCATGGATGCTGTTTGTGCGCCCCCCCATAGGTGGCGACGATGACCCACCTGTTAGGTGCTTTCATAATAAAGAAACAACAGCTTCCGTCCTTAGAGATGGCTAGTGCCTATAAATGGCCAGAACGTAAGTGAAATACATTTTTAAAGGCACAATTTTGACCACAGTTCAAAAACTGAGAAAATCTTAATGACAGAATAGAAGAAATGCTCCAAGAAATGACTCCTAAGAACTAATCCAAAAATTTCAGGAAAGTGCTAAGAGATGTGTAACATCCAAAAGAATGTGTGTAGAAGGCTAACAGTGATAAAACTGTTTTCTTCAGATCAAATTCAATCCTAAAATTTTGTAGACTCACTACGTGTACCTCCTCAAGTCATTTTAAAATATTTATGTGAAAACAAATTAATTAACATTCTATAGTAGAATATTTTCAACATTGTATATTAATTTGGAAATAATTATTACATCAAAAAAGGTAAAAGAGAAAGAGAAAGTTTATTCCATTCTAAGTACAGAACTACGATTCGTTCTATCCTAATAATTATTCCTTGCTTACACGAGTTCTTGCAAACATCGATTCTTATGTCTGTGTTGGACAACTGTATTTTCAACGCAACACCTGTAAAATATGCATGTGAGCAAATGGCAGTCAAAATTGCTTTTCAAAGGTGTTTTTTCTTTTGAAACGAAAAACAAGGGAGCTCAAGATCAGTGACTCGGAACCAGATAATTACTTGTAATTTGTATTCATGCCCTGACAATGAAACTCCACTTCAGTCAACATGGCATCTACGACTTGTTAGCTGCACGAGCGTCATTTTGAAATAACGTTATAAATCTGCGTACTGGGAGTTAACTCAGAAAAGAGGTCAGTCAATAAAGCTGACAAAAAAATCGATAACGAAATTCGTTTTTCATTTCTTCCTCATCCTTTACAGGGTTTTCGAAAGTTAAACCCATCTAATGACCGGAACCGTTGAATTTATTTATTAGGCAGGAAATCGTGAAAAGGCAATAATTTCCTTTGCTCCTCAAAGACGCACGAGAGCATGAGCAGGTGATTTAGCCCACCCACATCCATTCGCGAGTTTATTACTTTTTGAAAGGCGTTGAAGTTTATATGTGTTTTCTCTTTGAAAGTTGCAGATATGTGGCAAACAATAAGTACTTAATATTAAATTTCTAACACAATACTGAAGAGTTTATAATCATCAGAATTACTTTATTTTTAAAGCGGCATAAAATTAAATGACAAATAAGCATATTTTTTAAGAATGTTCTGCTCTAAATGTTCAAGTTTTTGCATTTCTTCATTAAATTAATGAAAGCGTGGTTACTACTAAGTAATGACTGCGAATGTATTACGATTCAAGTTTTGGGGTAAGTAGGAATGTGTAGTCTAACCTAGTGGCAGTGGCTCTAAGCCTGTATTGCCTATGCACCCCTTTCACCACTGCTAGAAGATCATACCCCCTTTTCCAAAACTCGAAAAATACATGTATACATTTATTTAAAGTTACAAGTTTTATAAATTAAAGAATAAAAAGTATAGATATTGATACATACCAAAATTTGAATAAAAGTAGTTTTCTGTATTCATAAAGCTAAATACTTAAGATTTAAAAAGCTGATCGCATTCACCCTGAAACTATACCGCTAACTCAGAACCCTTATCTAACCCATAATTAACCCTAATGAATTACTGGTTTGTGTTATTTCTTCTCTAAAGAGAATATACAAACAACGTATTTTATTCGTAGTTTTTAAATTATCTTTATCTTTCACCGTTGAAAGCAATACATAAATTTTACGTCAACATTTTTAACTAGAGAATCAAGCGTTTATATTTTCTTATAGTAAAAATTTAACTTACGCTGTAATATTTTCATATATTCATATGTGTCAGCATTCCTTGAATCTTTTTTGGGGAGGGAAAAAAATTCAACAAATGGTGAGGGTAGGAATGTGAGCTTATTTCTCAAACTGCCACGTATTTGACGCATCTTTACTTTGCCAATACCGTAAAGAAATAATGCCCAACAGTAGGTATAGTTGTTAGTGAAACCGACTGCCGTACCAGTGGGCCCGGGTTCGAATAGCAGGGAAAGCACAAATTTTTGTAAGCGTATAATGTCTGTGCTGCAAGGAAGCACTTAAAATACACAGCGAGCCGAAAGTCCTGTCGAGAGGTTGATGGCAGTCTGTAGAGACATTAGGTGTTTTTGAAGCAAGAGTATTGAAAAATGAGCAATGCCCTCGCCGGGACTCGAACCTCGGACCTCTCGAATACGCGCCGAGCGTGCTGACCACTACACCAAGAAGGCATGATAAGAAGGCGGGAGAAATACTTTATACATTGATTTCAAATTAAAACAATTTGGCAGATAGAACAACATCTAGATCATATATAAGAGTACAAACATAAGCTGCTTAAAATGCCTTGTTGAATATACTTTTCAATAAAATATTTACCTTTGAATACTACGGATTAAAATGTAATTCAGGTTAATGAGAACATCGTGGGCACTCGTTTGAAGTAACACATTCACCAAAATTAAATTTGAATCGTGGTGTTCATAGTTTCAACTACTGAAGATGGTTCTAAGATATTCAAAAGTAGGAAAATGTACGCGATAAGATATTTTAATTTAAAAGCTGTAATATAATAAAAAAAAATCTGAGATTTCAGATTTTAAATTACGTCCAAAGGGGTATTTTTTAACGTTTTGTGTGTTACCTTTATTTATTAAATATCATGTTCTTCGCACTTAAACCATAAAATTCAGTTCGACAGCAATATCGCAAAATAATTTTATATCTTTAGAATTTCCGATACACAGTATTTGGAGTAATATACATACATTTATGCAGATTCTTCATTATTTAACTTCTTTAAATATATAATACAGGGTGATAACAGTTGTTGGCAACAATTTGAAAAGTGAATCGAGCATTTATAGTGAATCAACGCAAAATTGGAAAACGGAAGCAACAGTCCTTCAGGGACAAAGCCCCTTTGGATTAATAAAACTTTTAACCTTTCCTGGCCCGTTGAAAAAAACTTCATGGACAGCCAGCTTGCCATACTTATCATTAGGAAAGTCACCTTGTTAAGCAAGAGGAGATTCAATCTCTGCTGTTGCATTAGTTCTATTTCCAGATTCTGCGTTTCTAAAGGCGTTCGGATCTCAAACAGATAGAGCACGTTTTAATAGTTTATTATTTTCCCTTCTCCATCCGAATTAGGGAGGATTATTGAGATTTATCGGAAGTTAAATTATGAAATAAGCGTAAACCTCATAGCAATCATAAGAAGAATATTTTTTCTCAGAACTCAATTTTGCAAAAGAGACAAATTGTATATTTTGAAATTTAACTCACATTTCCTTGCCTTTTCTAAAGTTATTCGTGGTTTTTCTCTCTTTCTTTCTTTCTCCTTTCTTCTTCTTTTTTTTTTTTTTTTTTTTTTTTTGTAGTGCTAGCGCAAAGGGGCTTTGTCTCTGAAGGACTGTTGTTTTCGTTTTGGGATTTTGGGTCGGAAACATTAAAAGTTTGAATCACTTTTCAAACTGTTGCCACAAAATATTGCAGTCCTGCATTATATTTAAAGCTATTAAATAATGAAAAATCTGCAACCCGAATATGCGCATCTGGAAGCCCGAATTTGGAATTTGTTTCAGTACCTATTTCATATTTTGTAAAACTTTAACGAATTTTTGATGAACAAACTCAAACGATTTAAAAGCGAGCAATGGCAACACTCTACAAGGGGAAAAAAAAACTTTTTATCTAAAGCGCGCGGAACTGTGTATCAGAAATTCTAAAGATTTACTCATTTAAAAATTATTTTGCACTACTGTTGTTGAACTGAATTTTATGGTTTAAGTGCGAAGAACATGATATTTAATAAATAAAGGTGACACACAAAACGTTAAAAAACGGCCCTTTAAACGTAATTTAAAATCTGAAGCCTTTCAGTTTTTTTTTTTTTTTTTTTTTAAGATTTTTATTTTTTAACTTTATAGCTATTGAGAGGCTACTGGAACTATGTATGTTGACATTAGTTGCCTATTCTTATTTATTCCAAGGTGCCCTGAATAGTGTCTAATTTTCTGCCCTACTTTAAAGTTACAACATAACAACACCAGAGTACTTTGCAGGCTGCAGTAAATTTCTTTTGCCGTCTCTTGGTTGGCCAGGATATTCATTATGTCTCACTAATTACGATAAATGATGCAATTTTCTTTTCTTTACAAGGGGGGAGGTATTTATGATCGAAAGCTAGCAAGAACTGTCAATTGTCCTCCATTCATCCATATCTCTCACTCTCTTCCGTTGTGCTGAAGGACATAGTTAGGCCCAGTTGTTTGACTCGATCTGCGCCCGTGACCTCTGTGGAAGGAAAGCGAGTGTTAACCATTGTGCCTGTTGTGTTCGTGAATGTGGAGCTAAATCGAGTGGCAGGCTAAAGGATTAGAAAAAATATCTCTTTTCTAAAAGAGAATTTTCTAAAATTTCGAGAGCGTGGTAGTGATTAAGTAGGAGCTAGTAGTCCACCGAATGATTATAAGAAATGGTAAATTCGGTGCATTTGACTCTGTTAACTTCAGTTACTTCGCCTGTTATGTAATATTTGTAATTCTTTAATGTATTTTGAGTGCTGGTTATTTACTCATCATTTTATTCAAAAGACATAGCATGTTATGTGAAATAATGCTTTGATTTTAATTAAAGGATAAGCTTTTCCAGATTAAATTATGTTTCAGAAATATGTACTTGTTTACAGTCAAATGCAATAGTTGTTAAGCCGGGAGCAAAGATTAACTAAGCATAAACTACAAAAAAGCAAAAGTATAAAATCATCCATTTCGTTTGTATAAACAAACATGCATTGCCCATAAATAAAATATAAATTAATAGTTATATTAAAATAATTTCCTTGTGATAATTACAAAACTTATTACACTCGTCTTTGACTGATTTTGTAATGAGACATATTCTTATACGATTGCTATAATTATAGATCTATATGGTTTAATCCAGCATTTCTAAATTAAAATTTCAGAAAACTCTAAGGTTTCAAAATATATACAAATGCAGTCAACTAAATCTGAAAAAAAAATCTGAGTCATAATAATATAGAGTCTAAATAGAAAGAAAATAGAGTCACGTTTCGACTTTAGTTAGTTAACAGAAGTTTAATAGAAATTAACAACATTTAACAAATTTTAATAATAAAACAAATTATAAATTTTAAAATAAAAATTGTAAGCCTACTTAAAATTTAAAAATATTACTGGTAAGCACACAAAACGTTAATAATATTAATAAAAAAGTTTGTTAAGGCTCTAACATTTGGTGGCAACAGTTTGAAAAATGATACGCCGTTTATAGTGATTCGACGCAAAATGCCGAAACGAAATTAATAGTCCTTCTGGGTTAACGCCCTTTGGACTAAAAATAAAAAGACAGAAAAAATTGTTTTGTAAAGCCATCTTAATACGAAAACTGAACATTGGTATGATGAACTGAGAAAAGACTGAAAAAACCAGAAAAATATATGCCAACACTTAACGCTACAACGAGAATTCTAAACGTATACTGCTATGTTGCTTTTAAAATTTTTGGAATTTTGCTGATGAATTGTATATGGTGTAAGTGAGAAGAAAAGGCTGCTTAATAATAGAGCTAAAAAGATAAAAAGACAAAAAAAAAAGAGAGAGAGAGAGAGGGTTGTAGGAGTGAATCTAACAACAGATTGATAGACTGCGAAGTCAGTGTGTCCATAAAAAGCCTTAACAAACCCTTTTGGGCGACGGTTAAAATCTAAAAACTCTGATTTTTTTTCTTTGTATTATATTAGTTTTTGAATAGAATTCCCGTATGATCCGAAGAATATATTATAGATTTCTCCTTGGTGAAGAATGGTAGGATCAAAAATAAATAAATCATTCATATCAAACCATGTTCCAGAAAATGATACAGCTATATCACGAAGACAGCTAAATTATCAATTAGCATTGTGCAAAAGTGCCTCAGTCACTGATATTTCATAGAAACTTGCCTGCCAGTACCCTCTTTCCCAAATTACTTAAGCTATCCTTAACATTTGCGTAAATTAATTCTTTGCTAATATCTTTTAAATTAATAATTACTTTGAAAAATTAAATGCATTATCTTAACTAACGTAGATCAAAGCCTATACTGCTAGCATCTCTTGTGAAACTAGATACACTCTGTGTTAATAAAAAAGTTTTTTGTAAAGTTCTTGTACAAGGTTAAAGTATTAGGACAAAACCTTCTCACGGCATAGTTTCTTGATCAACTGAAACTTACTTAGTATAAATAAATCTATATGATTTTTTTCTTTTCAGTCATTCCATATTCGTTATTTGCTTTGAGTTAATTTTATAGCTCTATCATTTTCAGGAAAATTTTAGTTTACCACCCCCACTTAAAAAAAATCGTACTAGTTTTTTCTTTTTAAATCGGGATATAAAACAGGGCATTGTGAAGAAATGAAAAACAATATATTGTCATCCATACAGTAAAGATTTCTGATTAATATATCTGCTGGTTTTTTAATTGTTAGCCAGCTTTCAAATAAAATGTCTAGATATTTCTGGAAAAATGCTTACTGTGAATATATTTTTCAAATATCCTGCATGAGTTGTAATTAGTCTTATTAACCTCCTTTATGCAAGAACAAATGAAATCTTGTTGTAAGACATGTTACACTGTATACGATTTTGTAACTTTGAGCTATTATTTCCCAGACCTGGCTATACAATTACAAATAAAATCTTGTTATAAGACACATTATACTGTAATTGTGAGGTAATATACAAGTGTGCTGCAATCCTCCTAGCCGATAATAATCGGCCTCAGGGTGAGCGGAGCAGACCCAGTACAGACAAGCAAAATTGCAGTTAAAAGATTAAAATACAGATTAAAACAGAAATACAGTGAAAACCATCAAGCCAAATTCCCGGTATTGTTCTGTAGCCATTTAATAGAGTTCAACAAATCGTTTGCAAATCTGAACTCTTTATTGCGGCAGCAAATTCCTTTGTGTTACCATGTTTTTCCCTAACATGTCGCAATAATACACAGTCTTCGACGAAATATCGTGCACTGCAAAAACTACAAAAACTATTATTTTGTAATTTAAATCTTTTCAGGTACCCCGAGAAGCGTCCCTGTCCAGTAATTATTTGATTGTAATCAAAATCACATATCATTTTCAGATTTTTAGTAACTTCAAAGTTCAAAAAATAATCTTTCTTTTTCCCCGAAATATTCCATTTCTCTTTCTAACAATCATAATAGAAATTCTTGATTTTACCAATAACAATCCTTTTTGATGCTTAAATATCGAACTAATCCCCGGCATTACCCATAGCAGACTCTTTGGCCAGCATACTTTTCCCATTACATTACACATGTTATGGCCAGCATGACCCATAACATACTTTTTGGCCAGCTCTTTTCTGTCTTTAATATTAACAGTATACATTTTTACTTCATATAGTTTCTCAGCTTTTACAAGGAGATCTTTTACATATGAGACCAAAATATTAGTGTTATCAACATCTGCTAGTGCTTCCAAACCAGATTATGAGTCTATATACATATTAACACATGTTTTACAGTCAGGTTTTCATCAATCCATTTAAAAGCAAATATAATAGCAGCCCATTCGGCTTGAAAAACAGAATTATAAGACTCAAGTATAATTTTGCCATAGTCTATTCCTGTACCAACCAAGTAAACCACATGTGCTGCATCAATTCCATTGTCATAACCCGAACCCTCAGTAAATATGTCCAGTTCTCCTATGCAAACATTTGTTCTTCGATATTCCACTGCCTTTCTTAATGCAGGATGTATACTGTTAATATTAAAGACAGAAAAGCATGTATTATATGCAGCAAAACTTCCGTAAGTAACAAAATCAACATTTTGCAAACTTAATTTATCACAATGAAAAGAATAAAATATAGAGAGGGTCGGCATACCGGCCAATATGCAAACGACTTTCGTCGCGACATTTTAAAGCATCTGGTCAGAAGCAGCAGCCATGGTCGTTGTATTGTATCTAATTTATTTCTGATTCGTTGCAGGCCCGTTGCGCTGGAACCCCAAGCCCCAGCACCATATAATATAATGTGGGAGTAATAACTATTTTGTAAATTAATCTAATAATGTTACTTTTCAGTGCTAACGACTCAGCTCAGAAATTTTTTTTTATAATACATCAGAATAGAGTTAGTTCCTTTATAAATATTATTAAAATGTTCTTCAAAATTCAGTTTACAATTGAAAAAATACCAAGACTTTCAACACATTTAAGTCTAACACTTTCATATTTTAGTTGTGGTGGTCTAGTTTCGTTTCTCATTCTTTAGGTAAAGCAAGATATTAGTTTTTTTTTTTGGTAAATTTAATCTCAGCTGTTCTTTTTCAATCCACATTCTTAAATCTTCTATTGCAAATGAAAACAGTTTCTCTAATTACTCCAAACAGTTTTCATGACAACATCTGCTATTCTTAAAGACTAAGAGTCATGAATGTTCGTACCTAATGTGGGATTTCAAACAGAGCTCAGCAACAGGGCAGCTAATCTTCGCTGACGGCTCTATTACTAACCAGAGCGATTTGAACATGAGGCTATTTATTGAATTTAAGAAGCTCCCGTTGTATTAGTAATTGTAGTTTTTATCCGGTTAAGTAGAAATGTGAGCAGACTTATTCCCCGTATCATATTTTCTCAATAAAACTTTTCAAACACAGGCATATATGTTATTCTTGTCATTTATGTCACCTAATATTGACTTTGATTAAAATGTATAGCCAAGGTGTTTTTGAATGTCCGACTAACTAGACTTACGACCATCAAATCTTAACGTTAATAAATAATTTTGCCTTTGTATCCCATTTCGATCAGATCAATCGTATCACAACATTTCCTAAATACGCAAATATCTGTCAAACGCAAATCAAGTTATTATCGCGTGTTTCATGTAAGTTTAGAGCTCGGCGACGGAGATAATAAGCATGGCAAATAGTAGCTGATTCTGTTGAACTATTGAGGAACTGGAAACAAAAATTAATATATGCCGTTTCAAGGACATTGATATAAAGTGGAAAATTATCCGTTGCGTGCAGTAACTAGAGGGATTATCTAACGGTAAGCTTCTCAACCGTTGCGAGTTTCACTTGCTTTGCTGATACAGGACGTTTAATCTCTTGTAAAAATTGCTATAATAATCGAATAAAAATTTAAAAGGCCTTCTAAATTGTTATGAGGCGTACGAGAGCTTTTTTTTTAATTGGTGCGTTAATAATGATAATTTTATACAGCTACATAAAGCACTTGATAAGACAACAAAAAAAAATTTTTTTTATAAGAAATTTGAATGTCTTCAGATTTTAACGGTCACCTAAAAGGGTTTGTTAAGGTTGTTTACGCTGTCGCTGAGCTCGCAGTCTACCAGTCTGCTGTTACACTTAGAAGGTATTTTCTCCCTAGTCGTCTCTACCCGAACATCTGTATCTCGAATCCCGACTTTTGAATTTCGAATTGTTTTTATTTATTTCATATTATAAAATAATAATTTAAATAGTATTTTTTAAACTACATTAAACAACAGTTAGAAAATTAAGCATTTAACATTTAGGCAAAAAACAAAGAGGTTTAACGATTCTGCCCCCACTCCCCTTGAGTAACTCGATGTTTCTAGCAGATCAGGTTACCAGATTCACCTTAACAGTAAAGCCTGCCCTGATACTATGCATCTCAGTTTCAGTATTTTTTAAAAAATAATTTGTAATCATATTCATGGATATTTATTAAACAACATATACTTGTGTTTAACAAAATATAGGTATATATTATTTGATATTATTTATTAAATTTATACGAACTTATTTAACTGGTATTTAAATTAAATGTATACAAAGGTTACGTTTGATGAATGTCTATTTAATTAAACATGTATTTGATTAAATATGTTTTAATTATGTGACAGAAATGAAAGTAAAGATTTTTAACCAGGCAGTTGTAATTTTTCTTTTTTTTAGTTATATAATATACTTTTATTTTTGTATACTATTATAATTAGTATAACATGATTTAATAATCATGAATGTTTTGTTATTTGGTACTAAAAATTAAATTTTTTATTATTATTACTAGTACATTATTGAGAACCTTTTCCTCACATCAGGTACCAAAATTTTCGCTTGAATTTTCCTATGTGCAATGTTATTCCTAACAGTGGTACGCAAATACATTCCACAGAATCCCGTTTTTAGAAATTCGGCAACATTTTTATCAAAAAAGATTATGTTGATTTGTCACACATTTATTAAATATCTTGTTATTCAAAAATCTCTGATAACTTTTTAAATAGAAAAATTTTTTAATCTCATCGATATGTCATTGCTACTGTGAAAAAAGAAAAAATGTAACAAATTGTTCAAGTTGAGTGATACAGTAAAACTTGAGCTATCAAATCTCCCATCAAAAATCTACTGTAAGTTCGGGGAATTGAATAAGAGTTAGATTGTCATCAAACCGAACAAGAAGTAGCTGGGGAAATGCTAAAGACTTTTTTTTTTAATGAAAATACTTTAAAGCTCAAATTTTTCAACTATATTCTGCCCGATATGAACAATTTTTAAAATGCAGTTCGTGAAGAGTTTGCGAATGTTGTTTTCTGTAAACGTATCACAACAAATGTATCAGGAAAACATCACCAATGCTTTGGTCATGAGGGAGAAATGAGGCTTGTTTTGGAAATCCACCATACTGACCACCATACCAACAGAGTTATATTTATTACTTTGTGCCGTAAATGTGTTATCCTTCTTTGAAAACGGATATTATCAAATGCCACAACCTGTAATTAATAAAAGATGTTTCTAACGCCACATAATGCGTATCTCGATATAGTTTTTTTCTCTTATTTTTGATTAATTTATTTCTGTTTATTTATTTATTTATTACACTGGTTCTTTCATTATCGCTACAAAAGTCATAATTTAAAAGGATTTTTTTTTACTTACACTGCCATTAATCCTACTCGAGTTTCCTTGTCTGTTTAGTATTTTTTGTTTCCTTTTACAGGCGTAATAATTGATTTTTCCTTACATAATGTTATTTATATTGTTATTAAGACAGATTCATGTACGTTTTCAAGTTTAATTTATGCTGTGAGTATTATCTGGCGCTTTTTTTTTATATTTTGCTGGGGAGGAGTATAGCCTAACAATCACAATATTGTCTCCTTTAAAATAACATGTTTTGTTCTTTGAAGAATAATAAGCAGTATCCTTATGTCAATATTTGTCACGTTACTTTTAGTCTCAATGGTTATGGGTTTACTAAATTTTAATTTCTTATTTTCTGTGTAGCTTTTTATGCGCTGTAAATTAACCGAAATTATTTTGGATAGACTTCTAATTAATCATTATTCTAATTAAGCTTTTATTAGAATTAATTTAAAATTTCAAAAATTCATGTCAAAACACAAATGCTGTTATGTACTTAAACAAACTATATTGAAAATTACAGTTTAATAGCAAACTCAAATACAAAAAAATCAAATATTGTAGGAACTCCTTAAGTACTATTGTATAATATGTCGCATAGTTGCTCCGTCTTTTTGCTGCAATCCCCACTATGACACTCTTTGAACTTCTTTATTTACTAAATATGGCAGATGAGTTTGATCCTTTCTGCAAGATCTTTTTTTTAATATTTAAAATAAATTTTATAAATACTGTTATCTGATATTCTTTTTAACATATCTCTACATATAATAAAACAAAGAGTCTGTCTGTCTGTCTCTCCTCTCTCTCTCTCTCTCTGTGTGTGTGTGTGTGTGTGTGTTTCGTTCGTGTTGCGAGTAAGCTAATAGACCCAGGGCCACGAAATTTGGTACATAGGTGTATCTACACAAGAGCCAGTGCACCTCGAAGCGATATTTTCGAAATTAGAATTAGAATTTTTTTTATTTTATGTTTTGTGACCAAATCGCGTCATTTTGAGACATAATGGGCTACAGGAAAGCGAGATTTCACTCTATACATTTCATTTTTACATCGTCGTGAAGCGTAGACGCTTAGCTATTTTACGAACTTAAAATAAATTTCGTATTTCAATAAATCGATTAAATACGAATTTATTTAGGAAAGTGAGCTTAACACCT
>KK113555.1:177033-194126 GCA_000611955.2 Stegodyphus mimosarum | reverse complement strand
AGGGATATTGTTTATTTCATTGTAATATTTTTTTTTTTATATATAATTTTAATTATAAAAAAGTTTTGCATGATATTTTTTAATCTGTTTAAGTTCTTAATCTGCTTATACCATTTGAATTCTTAAGATTTTGCAAAGGGAAGTTGGTTAATTTATTTGTTAGGATAATTAATATTTGTATTAAGGGATATTGCTTATTTCGTTGTATGCTTTTTATGTGTAATACATTTTTAACTGAATTTTTTTTCCGTTGTTGTTTGTTTCTTTTTCGATAAAATTGTTCTGCAGAGTAAAATTCTGTGCAGTTTTCAAATTTAATGTTTGGTGTTTGTTCTCTTTGAAGGCTGGCCGCGCAGCGACTAGTTGTTCATAAAATAGAGAATGAAGGAAGAAATAAAGTAACGGTTTCAGCTGTCATAAAATGAAAAAATTCATTGAAACAGTTACTGAAGATGCTTTTCCCTCGGGTGCACGCTTTTCTGTTTGACACTTCAATAAAACGGGTCTAGCGTTTTAGCAAAGTACCTGTTTTTTAAACTTGCGCTTTTCAAAACTGGGGCTTTATTAGTGTATTAAACTAAAATATTGATCATTTTTATTTTTGACGATTTTATTTTCATCATGCTTTTTTCCGGCTTGGATCTCGGGTCAAGATTTCCTATTAAAATTATTAGTTTAAAACTAATAATTTTAATAGGAAAATAAAAATTTAACATTTATCTGTAATGATGAAACATATTATTTTTTAAACAATTTGAACAAAAATTAAAATGAAGTTTTAAAATTTAATGTAAGAAAAATGTATTTAGATTAAAATTAAGTCCAAAATAATGATGAAATAAAAAAATGGCACGTATCCGTGTTTTTATGAAAACCAGCATAATTGCTGGTTATCCGAAACTCCGATAAATAAAGATAAAAGAATTCTTTAGACATGCTTTTAATTTATAAAATTCTCTAGATATAATTTTTTTTAATAATTTTTAGGAGTCTGAAAATTTCTTTGAGTATTTTACAGTATTCAATTTTAAAGAAGTAATTAAAATTACTGCTTACAGTAATTTTTTCAGTTTTATTTTAAAGGAAAGATGTTAGAAATCAGAATATTTAAAATTTGCAAAATACAGTACATTAATCAATTTGAGTAAATAGGAAACATAAAATGTAAAAGTACGATTTACTAATCTCATTATTTTGAAACAGAATGTTATCGGATAATTTTTTTAATAACTTCAGATGCTACAGAAAATGTCTTAAATCTATATATATACTCATTATACGCTCACTTTGCTCAAAATTATACAGATCAGCATTGTAAAGAAAGGAAAAGTTGCATAAAATAAATCGCCATGCGGGAGTAGAAAACAGCTGCTCTCAGTTGGCTTTAAAATAAAGCGATCTCCGTTGCTAGGCAACTACATCTCACGTAGCTTAGTTGTCAACATGCCTTGTGATTGGCTTAAGAGAAGTAATAGCCAATTTAGGATTGATATCGCCCTGCGGTGATAAAATTGTATTTCTTGTACATCGTCTTCTCAGAATATTTCTTTATGTTTGTTTCATCAAATTTCATGCTTTCTCAGATAAATTTTGTAAAAGATAATAATGAGGAGTAAATAAATAAATAACTTTAAAACAAGGAGCAATAGGAGAAAATTGCGATCTGTAAACTTTTTTATCAATCCAAAAAGCGCATTCTCTATTAATCCTAAAATTGCATTTCGATGCCTCAAAGAAGAATTAGAAATTTAAAAAAATTGAAAAATATTTAAAAAACAAATAATACGAAACTTCATAAAATTTAGAAATTAATAATTCTGCGTCAGTTACAAAACATATGGCATTAGGAACATCTTATTATTTGCAACAAAGTTGAAAACGTTTATAAAAATTTTCAGTTGGATGTATCATAAATTAACTTTAATTTATATTAATTAAGTACACTATTAAGAAAGCAAAATTATGTAAGTTATTAAGAAGGGTGTATATTGTTTTAAAATAATTGTTTGTTAATCAATAACAAACTGATTAATTTAAAAGATAAATGCTCTTACGCTTTGCCCGTGATAGATAAATTTCGGATATTTTGTTTCGTATAGTAATAAAACATTTTTTTAACGGCTCAGTTTTTTAAGCATTAACGGACTAATTAAATCTGAACTATGAAAAATATAAATTAAAGATCTTATGAGGAATCGCAAACATTCTGAGAACTGGCTACATGCGAGGATGTGTGAAAGGTAAATAGAGTGTTATGCTTCGTGATAACAGAGGTAACTCTCATCTTTTATTCATTATATTAAAACTTCAGATTTCATTAAAATTATCAATTGGATCTATTAAAATCTATTAATATATTTTAATTTTTATCAATTAAATGTATTATTAAAAGGCAAAGCTTTAAATTATTAATAAATGGGTTTATTGCTTTTAAATTGCCCATTGTTAATCAACAAAAAGATTATATATATAAAAGATGATTAATATGAAAGATTCTTTGCCACATGGCAACATTCTGAGAGACAGTTATGCGAGAAAATGCATGGGAAATAAATTAAAGGTCTTAAACTTTGTGCAATGGCAACACTTGGCAAGGAATGCTTCTAGATTCTTTCCACTCTTTTAATCCGAATTTTATTTTTATTTTTATTTTTTTATTTTTTACCAGGACTGAATTTTATATGTTAATGAAAACAACACACTTCCTTCAAGATGAAATATTCATAAAAGATTTTTTTCCCATAATTTCCTTCTGCTTTTGAAACCTTTTGTTCGAAATTAAATCTATATTCAGACTTATAATTTACCTTAAATGGCTTTAAACTTTAGTTGTGTATGCTTCTTATTACGTTTATATGAGTAAACTCTATTTTATAAGTTTAAATTATAGTACCTGCGAGAAGTAAAAACATGAAAAAAAATTCGAATTATTTTATAGTTACGATACTATAGTTTTCAGATTAAAGTACGATGTATGCTAAGTACAATATGTGAACAATTTTGTAACTGATGTCTCGATAGGAGTTATGATGATTAATCTTTATTTCCGTAGCAAAATCATTTCAAATTAATGCTGGTTCCGTTCACGCCGGATTGTTTAGAAACGCATCTTTCACGTATAACTGAGAATTGTCTGTAATTAATAAAAACTGTTTTGGAAGCCAATTTTTTTTTAACTAACCATGTGGTAGCATGGTTCCTGTCTAAAATGATATTTCTGTCAGGAAAGTAACGTAAACATTTCTCACTGAAGGAAATAAAAAATTTTAAAAATTTGTCTTTGAGTTTTGATAGGATTCGCATAACTAAAAATGCAAGAGGGTAATCAATATTTTATACCCTCCAGGTTTTAAATTGAATTTCAAAAAATTATATTGTAGTTTGTTTTGAATGTACTTTTTTAATAAGTAGTCTTTGTAATCAAAAATGTACTGAAAATTAGAATAAAAGAAAGAAAGGAAATAGGGAAGATTTCTTAGAAAAATGACTGAAGAAGATAGAAATAACTTTTCTCTCTTTCTTTGGGAGACAAAACCAAGATAACGAATCCTTTGGCGCAGTTTGGCGACCTTCTTTAATAATCGCTTTTCCTGTAACCCCGAAGTAGCGGGAGGCACCGTTCAATAGTCTCCGATCGTCCCTTGCCACTGAAAGAAAACATCAGAACATGTGCGTAAGCCGGCACGCGTATTTTCTGTGTTTCTTCTGACTTAACCAAGAATAACCGGTGAAATTTATAAAATTTAAGAATATGTTAAAGAATACCGAAAATTTAAATTAAAAATCGCAGTTATTAAAAAACTCTGATGAATTATTTTGGGAACGAATATTTACATTATTCGTCTGAACTGTTAAATGAGATCCTTGTTTACGTTTATTAATTTTGTTATTTTTACGTACAGTTGTTAAACTGTTCATAAAATGACTAGTATCATTATTATACAAAATCAGCAAGTTTCATTTTTTTCCAATTCTTTTGACAATGAACTTCACTCGATGACGAATATGGAATCATGAAAAATTGAATTTCCGGGATTTTTTTCTGCTGTGCCATAAAGTATTTGAGGTGACACTCGATAGGTGAAAAAAATAACTTTCCAAACCTAACTATGACTACTTCAGCCAAATCGATGCCTGCGAAAAAATCGCCCATTTATTACGTGATAATTGATTTTCGACACGAAAAACTCCATTCGCATTATTATAAAGGTACTGATGTCGATGCCAGTGTTGGAAGATCCAGTTTTCTGCCTTCCCAAAGAAGAGTAGTCCTAATACGAGCCAAGTTTTATTCAAAACATGTAAGTAAAATTAATGTATTTTATTAATACATACATTAAATTTTGTTAGAATGATTTTAATTTAATTTTATTTATTATTTTTTTTCCCTGTACATTCGTTTATGATTCGATTTCATGCCTTTATTGTGAAAAGCGGTGAGTGACCAAGTATGCATACTAGTGACTTCGAAAGAATTAAAAAGGAAGAAAATCTAAATTATGGGTTTGATATGAGCTCAATGAAATTTAAGTAGTGTTTACGTTTTGTTCCATTATACCTTATATACTATTTAAACTTTTGGTAACACTTTTGTTTATTTTAAATACTAAAATACTAAATTTGACTGAAAAATGCTGACTTAAAATGTATGTCTCGTACATAATTATATATATTAACGTCTTATTTTGTTTATATGGGGATTGGAATCTTCGAAATAAAAAAATTCTTTACTGGGGTTTCGCTCATGTAAAGCCTCTGCACCATTTTACATTAAGCACATGTTCATGTCATTCAGAAATGTGCATTAATTGTAAATTAGAATTTGTATAGTTACAAAATACCAAAAGTTCAACTGAATACAGTAAATGAATATTAAAGTAATACGAGAAATTAAAAAATGTGACAAATGGAAAAGGAATCCAAAACTTCTATTTCGCAAAACTAGGAATAGTGGTCTCAAACTCAAACTGCATGCGAGCCGAATGAACGATCTGTTAACAGTTGACGGGCCAGAATTTTTTACTTAATCAAAATGAAAAATTTTGTTAACTAAATTTTAAAAAAAATCTTAAATAAAATTTAAATTTAGCTTAGCTTTTCGTTTATTCACTTAATCACTAAATAACATACTTTAATCTAAAAATAAGCAGGTTATGAAATTTTTCTGTTTTCAGAGAAAATTGACCAAGTTTGACAAAACTTGAGAATGGATATTTACAACTGTGTCTGTTTTTCTTATTTATTAAATTTTTATTCGAAGCATAGTTAAAAAATACCCGTGTTTGTATGCAAATACTTGCAAGCTTTCTTATTTCTTGCTACAACTTGTTACTTGATGGCTATTCGATTTGAAAACTTTGTAGCCTTGGAGAGAAATTATTAGAATTATCTTGAATCAAGGATTGCAGATACTCATTGGTCGATTGGGTTCGTTTGTTATTAATTTTCAGCTGTATTAAAAAAAGGGCTATTCTCATATAAATGTATTCCAAAACAAAACGATTATTTTTAGCGCAAAAAATCATAACTGAGCTTATTTCTTTTTTGACAAGTACGAGTAAAAGTTAAGAAAATCTGTATCTTGAAATCATTGAATAAGATTTATATCACAATGTAAATTAATTAGTTCCATTTATAGATTTTTCGGTGGGTTATTCATTTTCGCTTTTGATAGAAATGAAATTAATATAAACTCGGACTTCAAGTAACTGCAATCGTGAAATCTGCGATAAATACATATTGAAATGTCATCATGAGCCGCATAAAATTGCTTTGGGGGCTGCCACTTTGAGACTACTGATTTAATTTATGTTTTATACGTTAGAATCTTCAACTTGCTTTAGGGACCAATAATGTATTGTAATTTACTTTAAATTTTAAAAATGTATCAAGATTAATTTCAGTATTACCCTTCTATTTGTCGATGTGTTAAGTATATAATTAATGCATTTTTTATTTAACACCCCCCCCTTAATTAAATGTAAATGCAGTTCCATTTTTTGTAAACATCGAATTTTTTATACTATTTTGCATATTTCCCCCCCTAACTATAAGTTTCTTTCCTCCGAAGTTTGGATATTTACGGTTAAGTTTATCATATTAAAAACCATTATACTTGAACGATTTAAAAAATAAATTACCGTAAACAGTATTAAGTGCCAGTTCGTAGATATGAAAAGCTATGAAAAAAACTGACAATTACTTAAAGATATTTCAAAACGAAGCAGTTCTTAAATAATCCTGGCTAAATGAAATTTGTGGAGCGGAAGGAAATTTTTCCATAGACCATCTCTAAAAGATGAACAGAATTAGAAGAAAGCATTTCCTCAGTTCCTGTTGAGGAATGATTGTATTTCTAGCCTGGTGTTCATTTTTTTATTGTTTCTGTTTTGAAACAAATGCTCTCATTCCTTAATACTCCATCGAAGCAATTTCTTGTTTTATGCATTCATTTCTATACTTCGTGGTTTATTTCAAGTTTCGTGACCAATTAAATCATCCTCTGAGCCATTACTGTACAGAGAATTTCAATCGACTCTAGAATTTCTACGAAAAAATTTTCACAATTTCGCAAATCACGTGTGATCATATAAACGACTCACGAGAAAATTATTTATATATTATGGAGGTAGGAAACATTTCATTTAATGCCAAGCAAAGTGTGGGGTATACATTATGTATTCAAAATCGTGAAGAAATTGTTAACTGCTGATGTTACATTAAAGTACGATCTGCAAGCGGAAAGCAATAACATTTACACACAATTGAAAATTTTGTAATCATGTCTAAAACGTTCAGTTCCATGTAAACTGTGCACCTTTAAACGCATAGATGTAAAATTCCGGGAAGAGGAATTCAGCTTCTTTATGGTTGTATCAAATTTAAATGCACGTAATGAGGATTCTTAATTGAAATTAAGTTAAAACACATCTATATGCATTTTAAGTTTCTGTATAGAGATCTATAAAGTTTTTCTGTTAGTTATATTTCATTATTAAACAGAAAATTATCTTAGTTTAAAAAAAAATCGTATTGTGACTTGAATAAATTATTCTTAACGAATAACATTTCAACATTTGACCTAAAAATTTAAAAACTACATCAAGTTGAAATTGAAGTACTAACATATAAGAATAAATAAAAAAAACTGAACTAACCGAGGCGGATAACAGAGTGGATATATATATATGTATATACATGTATACACACACACACACATGTTTGGTGCGCCGATTGCAAACACGAAGGGAGGTGCACAACTGCATGTCATAAAAGTCCCATATACAAAATTTCAATGTTGCAAGGCTATTCGTTTCTGAGTTATGCGAGATACATACATACGTACGTACAGACGTCACGGAAAGAACTCTTCTGAATCCATTTTACAATCCATTTCAGAAAAAAAAGAGTCCTTTATTCTGTCCTTACGTAGAGATGTCACACAAAAACATCGTTCAAATGAATTTTAGAGCAGTCAAAATGGATATTTTAATTGAAATATGATACCCGAAATTTTTCGCGGTTACAATACTTCTTTTATTTTGTACAAGGAAGTGAAAATGGAGGACGAGATTGTAGAGAGATTAGACATTTTTGAAGCAGGAGAGAGGAAAAATTGAGCAATGCCCTCTCTGGGACTCGAATCACGTACCTCTCGAATACGCGTCGAGTATGTTTCCAATTACACCACAAAGGCATGCAAAGAAGGCGGGAGAAATACCTTATAAGATAAAAGGTCAAAGATTCCTTAGTCCCGAATTTAGGTTTAAACAAAATATGTAATTAATTTTTAATTGCAGTATTTTTTACTGAATAATTTTACTCCGTTTGCCTATAAATTCAATCTTATAAAGGAGTTTCGACGTTCTAAGTGGTGACCATACTTACACAGGCTCTATATAATTAATAAGCAAATCAGAGTGCATACTAATGCCAGTTTCGACAGATATATCTCCTTTTTGTTTTCAAAAAATGTGATTTTTGATAAATGTTTCATGTTATTTCTAACCTTAATTCATCATTGCCATTAATATTTCTTGAATGCTTTATGATCTGCATAGCTTCAAAAGAAGAGCGTTTTGCATAGCCTTAAAAGAAGAGCGTTTTGCATATCCTCAAAAGAAGAGCATTGCCTATCTATCACCTTCCAGAATCTTAGCTCTACCAAAATTATCCCTTGATTTAATTTCAATATATTCCGTACGCCAGCCGATTTTGCATTTCCAATTACTGTATGTGCCGTGTTTGATTTCATTTTTATGTATTTATTTATTAGCCCAAAAGGGAGGTTAGAATGGGACATAAAATAATCACGAATACGATATTAGTCTGGAAACGACATTTTGCGTTGAGTCACTTTAAACGGCGTATCACTTTTCAGATTGTTGCCACCAAGTATTATCGCCTTGCATTATATTTAAAGAAATTAAATAATGAAAAATGTCCATGAATGTATGCATGTTTCTCGCACTGTGGAAAAACATCGGAGCCTGCAACCATCAAATTTTGAATAACGTATTCCTGAATATGGGCATATGGAAGCACGTATTTTGAATTTAGAATTTGTTTTATTATCTATTTCATATTTTGGAAAACTTTAATGAATTTTTGATTAAAAAAAACTCAACAATTGACTGTGAAAAAACAACGGTACATAGAGTCATCAAATTTTGAATAACATAGTCCTCCACCCGAATATGGGCTCCTGGAAGCACAAAATTTAAATTTCAAATTCGTGTTTTTATCTATTCCATATTTTATAAAACTTAAGCGAACTTTTGATTAACAAACTCAACGATTTCAAAGCGAGCAGTAGCAACAAAATATTTTGTTATTTTGCTATTGAAATAAATTTTATGTGGTGTAAGCGCCAAGAACATGATATTTAAAAAATTAAATAAATACACAAAACGTTAATACTAAAAAGACAAAAAAAAAGTTTTGTAAAGCCATTTTAGTAAGAAAACTGAACATTGACATGAACTAAGAAAAGACTGAAAAAACAGAAAAATGTATTCTGACACTTAAAGCAGTATCAGGAATTCTGAGCATAAACTGCTATACTATAATATTTTTTTTTCTAAATTTTACTGTTGAATTGTATATAGTGTAAGTGCGAAGAAAATTATACTTAATATTAAAGATGAAAGGGGGGTGAAATGTGTTAGTAGGAGTGAGTATAACAAGACTGGTTGATTGCGAGCTCAGCAACAGCATAAAAAAACTTTAACAAACCCTTTTGGGTGGTTAAAGTCTGATATCTTTCAAATTTTAAAAACAAATTTTTATTTTAATTCTGATTTCTGTGGTGTTATTTTCCCCTATCAGATATCTACATAGCATGTAAAACAGCTAAAAAGTTTCATTAAAAAAATAATTTTTCTTCTTAAAATGATCTCTGGGGTCTTCAAAAAAGCCTAACAGAAATTTCCATTAGAAAGTTAAATAAACAACCAAGAAAGTGGACGATCATATGGCTGCGAATGAAATGATAAGAAATACGGTGGCCCGTTATGTAGATCTGGACTGAAATTGCATGCTAGAGTAGCGTTAAACGAAAGAATCAAATTTCCGTCTGATAATTATGAGTTAAGAATAAATCGTGGCGTTTTGCTGTCAGCACAGCAGTTTCGACTTCTTCGTGAAATGGAATGAAAGATTGCGGCGTGAAGTGAATTATATTTCTGTGTTGGTTTGCTGTTGTTGTTGTTGCGTATGTGTACGCCAGTGACCTGATTATGCTAGGCTATTATTAGCGTATGTTTCAAACACAGGCTGTTCAGCTCAAACTCTTCAATTATTCATTTCAAAATTGCTGTTTCAAATTTATCCCCCCCGTCAGGTTCTTATTCTACTACTACCAGTTGTATTATTAAGAAAAGGAAAGTGTTTCGAAATCAGAAAACAAACTTCAAAATAAAGGAATAAACAGTTATTCCAAAGCGAAATTAATACCTTTGGGCTATTCAAATATATTAGTAATGCCTAAAGACATAAGAAATGCTGGGAATTGAGAATCACCATGCTTTTAAATTGTTAATTTTTAATTACTCTAAAATTAATGCAAATTCGTCGAGCAATAAAATCGTATGTGAAGTATTTCAACATATAGCGTATATTTCTGTTACCGTTACAGTTTTTACATTACAGTTTGATTTAATTTCCTGTTACTGCATTTTCAAACAAAACTATTGACTTCATAAGTGAAAAAGAAAGTAGTTTCGCTCAAGGACGAAACGTACGTTACAATCCTTCCGTTACGTGTTTTCGATTCCGGTTTTGCCGTTGAAAAGAGAATTTCTTCCACCCACAATAATTTGAATCTCGTAGCGAATTCTAACGAAAAGTCATTGGAAGTAAATCAAATATAACGATCAAGTAATGTTTGAAAGAACTGACGTAAAACCGCAGGAATTAGTTATCAATGGTAGTTCGAAGCAATGCGAATAAATGCGAAAATAATTCTGTTACACCAACAGCTGGAATCATTTTTCGCAAAATCAAATACATATATATATTTATACCATTTGATTTCTGAAAAAGTCTCAAGCAGCTGAAAATACTATTTTTAAAGTTTTCATTTGATTTAAAAATTTCTAATTTTTCTTCGGTTTCAAATTCTGTTAAATTGGCGTACAACATTCTATTAAAATTCAGCCTCTTTTAGTGGAACAATACAAGACTTTTTCATAAAATGTTCTACTTCTCTTTGTATTTTGATTTTTAGGAATAATGCATGCGTGCGTATGTATATGTTAATTCTAATAATTATTTAATTTTCGCAGTCAGAAATGGTGGTGAAGACCCATATTTGAATGGCGACGGAAATCTGAATTTGAATCTGAAGTAACTCAAAAAATAGAATAATGTAATAACCAGCAGTTTTAATTCTTAATTAAAAATTGCTTGTTATGCATAAAAATAAATACAAATAAAATAAAATGGAAAAATGCTTGCCTCCATTTGCAGTATTATCTCGACAACAAATCTTTGGTCTGCCCAATGCTTTCCTATAATTTCACTTCTTTTTGCTCACTGTATATCTCTCGATAGTTCCTTATTTGGGTCATCATGAATGTTTTAGTCAACTGTTAGCGGAATTTATAAAATTAGTCTGAACAGTAGTCGTTCAGCTTGGATTTGAATCCCGGGCATTTTCAGAGAATCATGAGCATTTTCCTTCCCATCACGGGTTTTAATACAAGTCAGCTTTCCTTAGAAAGTCCAGTACGAAAGTATGCCTCCTTAGAAAGATAGCCTTTCCATGTTTTGCCTAAATTATATCCAGTCAGTCCTAAATGTTTTGTATGTCGATGTCTTGAAGGCAGTTGCAGTATAGCACATAAGTAAATTCCCGACAGTGTTCGGCCCAGTAATCTCACAGCTTAGATGATTGGATTTGGATTGGATTATTTGGATTAATGCGAAATACGCGAGGCTATCTGCCTAAGGAGGGGAATGCTTTTTAGAAGACTTTTTAAGGAAACTTGTTTCGCACTCATCTTGCAGATGGGGAGAACCGTGAGTATTCCTCTAAAACAGCCAGCGCGTTTGTCAGGAGATTTCAACTTTTTGAACAGTTTCTCGAAATTTGTCTATTTTTAAGAAGAAATTCTTGGGGCAAGAGCATCGAATTACTTACATTTCTAAATGATGATTATTAAAATAATCTTCATTGTGTAGTTAATAAAGTATTTTAAGATAAATAATTGTTTTAACAGCTTTCTGTTCCAAAATTTCGCAAAAACAAAGTTCGTTAATGATAGTTATTGTTCTTGTCATTATCGAAGCAGCATCGATGGCAACAATCTACGGAGGGGGGGGGAACCTTTTTATCTCCAGCGCGTGGAACTGTGAATCGGAAATTTTAAAGATATGCTCATTTTAAATTATTTTGCGATATTGCTGTTGAACTGAATTTTAAGTTCGAAGAACATGATATTTAATGAACAAAGGTAACACACAAAACGTTAAAAAAACGCCGCTTTGGACGTAATTTAAAATCTGAAACCTTTCAGACTTTTTTTTTATTTTGTTTTTGTTTTCTTTGCGCTAGTATGTTATGCATCGCTGATGATATCGGAAATCAAGCGATCAAATCCTTTCCGTAACTAAGTCTTATATTTGTCACCATTCTGATTAGAATGCTAATCTCCGTTAATTTTTGTTAGCTAATCCATGAATGTCGTGTGTTAGTCATCGTTTTAAAAAGCTGTCAACTGTAAAACAGTGTCTGTGTAGCAAATTGAAAGCTAAATGCGAAATAATTTAGGGTACATTACCAAATATTTTTATCACGCATTTGATGCTTTCTTAAGATAACTTAATTTATAAGATTGGTTTAATTTATAAAAGATATATTTCTCAGTAAGTCGGTGTTTCTAGAATAGATCTTAGAAAAATAAAACTTTTTTTTCATACATATTTTGCTATTTTCCGAGATATAATACCTTAAATTATTTATTTATAAAAGAATGTAGCCATTCTGGCCAAGTTTTTATATAGTTTGAGTATTTATTATCCAGGATGATAATCAAAAATATATAATTTTCAATCCGATATCCAAAGTCATGTCGAAAAGTTCTTGAAGCCAGCAAGACATATAGGCATAAGAGATTTTTCAGTTGACGAGTAGCTGATGTATATGCATGCAGAAAGACATTGAGATTTCTCTCATACTACGACAAAGGTTGAATTTAAAAAGCTCAAAGTCATAAAAGTCGAAATTGGAAACTTTGCACGTAAATTCTGATCCACGGTAGTTATCATTGTTTTGCCTTAAAATGACTGCTTTTTACGAATTTTTAACCATCGCGTGCATTACTATAAATTCAATATTTCTATCTTGAGCTATTTTTTTCTTTTAAAATTCTTTTTATTTATTTTTATTTTATTTTATTTTGAGAATGATGGGGTATCACTCCACAGTTGCTTCCATTCTCAGTTTCTGAAGCCTTAAAATTCGCGTTATTAATATTATATGAAAGAAATTATTGTTACTGAAATTTGATTTTTTGCCGTCTAGTTTACTAACATTTACTTGTACATAATGAGATACTTAAGAGTGGAATCCAAGTGTTAATACGGAATTCATTTAAGTTTTATGTTTTGAGCGTAAATTTAAGATAATTTCATACAATGTTATTTTTAATAATTTTGCGCAAGAAAAAAAAAAAGTTTGTGCGTACTGAACCGGAAATTAACTCAGCAACACATGTGGTGAATATGCTGTCTGCACCGCCATCTTTCCGGACTCGGAAGCAAGTTAATGCCTAATCAATCGCTTATTCACACATAACGCAGTTAACAACAAAATTTGTGACTCATGTGACGTAATGTAAACGTACAAAATGTTTCAAATTTCGGAATATTTCGGATTATATATGTTTAACCTGTAACTAGTGCAGTTCAACCCCTTTTGTTGATGTTGCTGAAAGTTAATTTTTTGGAACTTGAAAACTGCTGGTAATAAACCAAATCCTTAAAAATCTCCCATTCTATTGCACAGAGGTCATTGCACTCTAGCAGTGGCGAAATTCGCTTTTTTACCCTCTCCTCTGTGATACACTCTTCCCCCTCCCACCTCAATGGAATGGATGAAGGGCTTAATTGCTATCGGAGCTGGGGGAAGGGGGTAGCTAGATGTGACTCACCCTTGGCTGGGAAGTTCTCCTGGAGGTGGTTATGATTAGCCTGATATTTTTATTGGGCGATGGGAAAATGCAAGTGAAAGCGCATGTAACTGTTAACAACTAAATTTTTCCACCAGAAAAAAAAAATATTCTTCAGTCACGTAATTAAAAAAAAAAAAAGCATTTTACTCCTGCTTTTTTTAATGTGTAATGTATTTGGTATATGTAAGTATTTCTCTATGTGTGAGACAAATAGAAAGAAAAGCTCTGGAAATTTAATTTAACAAGAATATTTTTATTATATCTTACCTGTGTTTACTTCATTGTACTAAGTATTATGATTTGAGGAAATTATTTAGTGTAAGACTCAAGCTTAAGCGCTCCATTGAAATAAATATACAGCTTTATCTTGAATAATTAAGTCATTTCTTTATTAAATAAACACATAAATCTCTACCAGGTGATAATTGATTATAAAATATCATAGCTAAGTTTTCTTTTCTGTACTTTGGTATTGCTATTTTTAATTTAACTGTTCGTTTCGGACATATAATTCGTGTTTTATGTCGTGAAATTCTTTATTTTTTTTTGTCTATAAATTTAATAATCTATAAATTTTATGTCTGTCATGAGAAAAACGAAATGTTAGCTGAAAATAACAACCGAATTTAGATTCCATAGACAAAATGCCCAAAGTTTCGTGAATGTCACGTGAATGCATATTAGTTATTTTAAAGCTGAATTACTGTTGTACGTACTTAAAAAGAAAACTTTACGAATGTAGAATTAATATTGTCTACACCGTGTTTCGTAAACAATCTAGGCAATGTGCGGATCAGAATAGTGATATCGGAAAGTGGTTAAAATGTTAAATGACATTACTAATATCAATTTATGTAGATCTCTTTAACTTAAGTTCATGAATTTAATTTAGAAAAATTAATTGTGTTTCGTATGAAATATGTGTTAAACGGTTTAAAAAGAAAGCTGAAAGTCATTCATGTTATAGGTTATTCGAGGTCACATGGCAGAGTAACGTTCTGAGCCCGCATTGTCTGCATGTTCATTAACATAGCAAGGACAAATTTCTAAATAAACCTTCTGCCTTTTTTTTTTCGCTTATCATTATTTCATTTTCTATCTGTAACGAAAGGGAATACAATTTATAAAGAGTTCAAGTTAAAAAGTATTTACATGCATAAATGTAAGGCGCGATTTTTCCAAACCATAAACTTCTGGAATTTCATGCGTAAGTGTTTACTTCTAAAATTCTTGTTCTCTGAGGATTTAATAAATGACCCTGAGCTTAATAACTAGAAGCATTTCAACGCATTATTTCACAGGCACTCTGAATGTTTTAAGAATACAATATTCGAGATTGATCGCATGTTCCTTTTAAAATTGTGATATAATTTTTTCTTCTAGTTTGGAAGCATTTGTTGAAATTATAAATTTTATCAGTTCAGAAGCTTAAGAAGCATAATGGAAAGAAAGTACGCAACTCTATTCTGAATGTTGCTTGTACATGCGCATATCCATTTACAGAAAGGTTGGGCTTGTATTTGAAGGTACAAAAAACAGGTGGGTTTCAAAGAAATATTTTTGATACTAAATCTTTTTAGTTCAAAGGGGCAATTTGTCCACAAGGACTATTAATTTCGTTTTGGCATTTTGCGTTGATTCACTATAAGCGTTTTTTCACTTTTCAAACTGTTGCCGCTAAATATTATCGCCCCGTATTAAAGAAATTAAATAATGAAGAATCTGCATAAATGTATGTATGTTTCTCTCATTGTGATAAAACAACGGTTTAATGCAATTTGGACCCCCATTGCATATATATAGATATTTATGTATATACATAAGTTAAAAAGAGCATTTAGTTTTGTATGTAGGTTAATGCGTACAAACTTGTATGTGCAGTGTTGAGGAAAATATTAATTTAGCTGTAAAAAAATGGCTACTTATAAGGTTTTTTACTTCTGTACCTATAGTTTTAGATGCAATATATATATTATGTATATCAAACGTAATGGAGAAAAAAGACTGATATTTTTAATTAATTGAATATTTTTTAAAAAAGTTGCTTCAGCCTTAAAATGCATTTTCTGAAAATTTTCTTATTTTTCTTTTGAGAGCAGAGGGGTAAGATCTTCTAAAATCCAGAGGTTTAAAATATTTATCATGTTTGGTTGTTGCCCCATAATATGTTACTATCTATAAGCTCATGTTTGAACACATCCAAATAAATTGCTTTGTAGTTGCTATCACACTTATATACCAGAATGGTATTCACGCGGGAAATAATTTAGACGTAACATCAACATGCTTACTGTTATATGAGGAGTACGCAGCACCGATCTGTTCTAACAGTTAACGTTTAGCTAAAATTCCTTGGCACCTGACTGAGCCTTAGAAACAGACATGGTTCAGTGCACTCCTAAAAAAAATCCATCTTTCCAAGGATTGACTCTGTCTCTCCCATACCCACCCACCGTCGCCGCAAAGAACGAAAAGATGGAGGAAAGTCTGGGGGGGGAGGATCATTTGGATATGTATTGTAGAGTATCTGGACAATGGCCTGAAATCGAGGTCATGCTGGAAGGAAAAGCCTACCAACCCCTCTTAGGGGAGAAAATGTTGCCCTTTTCTGGTAAAGATCTCCGTTAAATTTCAATGGGTTCCTCGAAGATCTTGAACGATAAGTTCTGGTAAGATCGGTTGTGTTGAATAGGTGCGCTCTTGTCTGAAGTCTTCGGGAACTTGTTCTTCTTATATTGCCAGTTAATTTTAATTCTTGCAATGTAAGAACAATTGTAAGTGTAATTAAATTGAATGAAAAATGGATCTTTGCAACGGAACAGCATTGTAAAACAGAAGTCGTTTATATGCCCTTCCCTACATTTATCCCGTTCTTTATTTAATGGTAATTTGACGACCCACTAATAATCGAAAGAGTATTCGATATCAAAACTTTTCATTTGGTTACTAATTTTAAATAACGCTTCTACTCACATTATTTTTCCATTTCATTTTTCGTAATAAATTTCGAATTTTTATTTTAATTTAGATCCGTTTCGTTACGATCCATTTTTGGTTTTTCAAAAGTAGATTATTTTAGAAATTAACTTTTTTTAATATCAAATTCAATTTTAAAATAGAACGTGGCTTTGAAAACTGATATTCTTTATCAACCAGAAAGAAATTAAAATCCATTTAAACTTATCCTCGAAATCATCTCATAATCAGCTAAATGGATACTTACAACTGGAGTAAGAATTATTTAACGATTTCCTACACTTCAGTTATCAAGTAGATTTCAAAATTTTGCCTACTAACTACTTTATATGTGCATCAAGCATACAACTGAATTTTTTGAACATTTCAAATGCGTGAACCTACAAATAAAGTAACTGCGAATGACAGAAAAACATTAAACAATGAACTGAAAATTTCCACTCT
>KK113555.1:134495-175499 GCA_000611955.2 Stegodyphus mimosarum | reverse complement strand
TTTTTTTTTTTTTTTTTTTTTTTTTCTGTAAAAGTTAAGAAACTTTTCAAACAAACTATACATTTACATTTCTGATTTAAATTTTTATTTGTTTATTTATTTATTTTTAATGCAGGTTTAAGTGAGAGGGAAAATGGCGGTTTTTGATCCACTATCATATACATTTTTACCGACAAATATTACTTTTAAAAAATCGGGGGGGGGGCAAAAAACCAGTCTGCATTTCATAGAAAGCAACACCCAGGTTCTTGGTGGAACCAACATTTTTGAGGGATAGATCAGAAATGAATGCACAGGAATTATTGACAAGCATTGGAAGATTAGTCCTATCTCGTTTATAATACAAGTGCATCATATCATGGTGTCTTAAGTGAACTCTGTCTTCCTCATCTTATTGACGTGGCGTTGCATTTAACTTTAGAAGTAACTTAAGTTGGACTTAAAAGTTGATTTAAATTAACAGGCATTTAGTTCTAAGGTATTTTCAGTAAATGACTCGAAACTTGGAATTCAAGAGTGGATGTCTACAAAAAAGACACTTTTTTAACTATGGTTCGTGTCCAAACAGTAGTATAGCTTTTACCCTCTGAACAGCCTTTTCAGAGCTATCTATTATGAAGAGTTTCTCGGAGCAAGGCTTGAACACTCTCAGACTTAGAACGTAGCCAAAAAATATGCAGTACGGCTTTGACGTAGGTTTAAGGAGGAGGAAGATTACTTCCAATGCACGATATAAAGTATACTTATTCGACAGAACTTGGAATATATCATTAATTAGTTTCAGATCCTTGGAAGTTTACCAAACGAACTTTTCCAATAAGAAATAAAATGAAGATAATTAATCTATTCTAATAAAAATTCGTGTTGTTATTTTTCTAACAACATTTAATATTAAATATAATGCAGTAGGCGAAATAGTATATATTGTACATAAATGAAGCTTTACACTTGATACTGTGCATAAATGTTTTTCTGCTATCCAGATTAAAAACAATTTTTCAACACTCTTTGACGTAATCGACTTCACCCCTTCACAACGTTAGCCGGCAATGTATGATTCTTATTAACTTTCCTGAAACCCGTTGTTAGTGAACAAAAGGTGTACACGAAAAACACAAAATCACTCGAAAATTCAGAGTTATAGAGTGAGCTGTTTACTGAACAGTAAGGCGTACTGGGCAATATCTCGAAAGAAGTAAACAAGTGTAGTGCGTACAGTCGTGACTCATCAAAACCGAGTCGTATTTCAAACAAACGTCGTATACCAAATAAAAATTTTCTCTTCCAAGCAGGGCATATACCACGTTGGATGTATCTCAAAGCGGACGTATGCCAAGGTATCACTGTAAAACAAACTGTTCAGCAGCCCTTAGTAGTTTCTCTCCTTTTATTTAGACAAAACGTTTGGATTTTGTTCTGTATAAATTCATCCCACGAACACCCTACTAGATTAGCATATTTAAACGCAGACAATGATATTTTATGCTGTAAAATGCTTTAAGAATTTGTAACTTTACCCTATAAAGGCATACCGTCTACTTCATATTTGGAATGCGAAATTATTTTTAATTCATTAAACTTTAGAACGATCAAAATGTTCCTCTGCAAACACAAACGGTCCATCACTATTCGCCACCAGTCCGCTTTCCCTTATCTTCAGATCTGCTTTCAATTTCTTTATATCACCCCACATCTCGGAAAATATGGAATGTTACCACCCTTTTTTCGTTATACTGAAGTGAGTAAAAATGTTTTTCTTGTCGCCATTGTACGAAAGGGCATTAACCCCTGTTAAATCTCCTTTTCTCTCCCTCTTCCCCACCGTTTTAAAGTTGACAACTTTCCCCTGCCTTGCCACCTGCACATCTTTCTCTATCACATTTATGCGCACTTCGCAGACAGGACGAGTTGAGAGGGTGGGACTTTGTCGCCCATTTATAAGGCAGATTCTGAAAAGACACACATTCTGTGAGATGGTTAATAAAAGGGGGTAGAGAACAACCCTTGTGAGTACGAGGAAAAAAAGTGAGAAAAATTATTCTTCAGAATTTTAAGAATATTTAACTGCGCAAGGAGGGAAAATAATAATAATGAAAACACGAGTGTTTTACCTCATTTTATTGCTGTGAAGAACCTAAAAATTCAACAGTTTACGATTAAGTGTTGCAGAGATCAACAGCATACAGTTAAGTCTTGTACGAGAGGAGCAGAACTTCGGAAAGAAGATTATCTCTTAAGTAATTGCTTTAGGTTTGGCGATGACGTAGCATTGTAAATAAAATTTTCTCTGTGCAGTTCCCGTATCCTTTGGCAATGTCTTACAATAATCGGCAGCAAACTGATCTCTTCTACTGTAAGATCGAACCTTCTTAGCTAACATACAGTTAAAATGATCTTACGAGGGAACCTGGCGACTCCTCGCGCAGGTGTAAAAGAATACCAGAAGAAGGGTAAAATAACTTTAAATTATTCGTCCTCTTAACACAAATATACGCACTTCGTGCTTACAAAATCACTTGCGGTGGAACTTAAGAATAGCTCATAAATATATTCAAAAAGTAGTGCTGGACTAACAGTTTAATTTAAGGTTAACTAGGTTGAATCAACAACCTACCCGGCAATGTACTTATTCACCATTAAGTTTCAAGTCAAAAGGCGTTTCAGTCATTAAGTCGCAAGGCGTTTCAGAAACTCAGCGTAACAGCAAGGACAAACTGGTAACGTGCGCTGGCTAGTGAAATCATACTCTGAATAAACTACAAGATTCGTCTAACTTTATACTCACTTAACTTTAAATTTGCATCTTGGCGAGGAAATGAGAGGTTCAGGAAAGGTACAAAACTTAAAATAATTTGTTATGGAAAATAAGGAAAATCCTACATCTTCCCTCGCCAGAATTTAAGTATCGCATAACAAGACTTTAAAATTCCGGATAAGATATTTAAATTCTAAACTTAATGGTGAGTCAAACTTTACAAACTAAATGTTAAATTTTCTTAATTTAAACTTTTACAGATGATCAGCGTGGCACATTGATTACTTGACTCGAGATATCTGGAAGAAAAATGATATAGAACTTGTTTCACAAAACTGACATTTCAACCACTTTTCACATTTTAAACAGTTAAATGTGTTCTTTTAATGGGGTGCATTTATTCATTTCATTCTTTCCAACAATTTAAAACTCCCGCCTGCTTTGCAACATGCTGTACTGAATATCAGAGCGTAATTCATGCAGAATGTGTACAATACTACCAACTAACCTACATCCTACTTGTTAGAAACCAGACATACTAGACCTCGGAAAAACACCCTACATTTGATTCTCAGTCTGATATGCTAACTCTAGTGAAAATTATTGTTGGCTGGAGAGCTTAACATTTACTTCACATACATTCTCAAGTTAATTTTACTTTATTTTTCTACAATTCGCTTTTAGGTTAAGTTACTCTTTTATTCAAAGCACATTTAATTTCTTTTCCAAAGTATGCAAGATACTTTATGTATTTAACAATTCAAACACTTTTATGGCTATCAGAAACTCAGTGTAACAGCAAGGACAAACTAGTAACGTATGCTGGCTAGCGAAATCATGCTCTGAATAAATTTCAAGATTCGTCTGACTTTATGCTCACTTCACTTCACTTTAAATTTGCATCATGGCAAAATGCGAGGGGAAAATGAGAGGTTCAGAAAAGGTACAAATTTTAAAATAATTTGTTATGTAAAATAAGGGAAATCTTACACTACGGTGGGAAATATTTATCCGCAGAATATCTGAATTCATTGGATTCTGCAAATTAACCATTTACATCTTAAATAATAAATTCTACCTTTCTGTTCATTTTACGTAGATTTCTATTTTCTCCTTCCTGTTTTGAATGCGGTTCTACCCGGCTTCGAACCCAGGCAAACTGGTTGGCTTTACAGCTGGTTTCCGTAGTCTTCCCCATGTGTAATGTTAATATAAGACAATTTCCCTTCGAAAGCCCTCCACAAAGGTATCCCTTTCTTTAGGCAAATAGCCATCGTGTGCTTTGATATATCCAGATAGGTCAACCCCAACTTCCCTATCGCTTTCTTATTTTTCCTTGCAGACACTGGTAAATAGAGAAGATAAATAATTGAGTGCGAAATTATTTTTCATCTTTCAAAGCTAAAGGAACGGTAAACGTTTTTATCGCATCTAAGTAATAAATAATAGCCATAAAGCCAGCTATTTCTGCTAAGGAATATGGAATTTCTGCTAAGAAATATGAGAATCATATTCCTTAGCAGAAATTTAAGTAAATCGATCAGATGCACCTTAATATAACCGAAGAAATCACAGTCTAAATTTACAAACCATCGACGGAGTGTAGATTACGTATCTCATTAATCAGCATTTTAATAACATTTATGTTCTGACTTATAAGTACATTTTTGTAGACTTTCAGATTCTATAAGGCTTTTTGAAGCAGGAAATACGAAAAATCATGAATATTTGAAGGCGAATTTAAAATACATCTAATCATTTCTACAGTTATAAGGGTTTATTCATAGTCCGCAATACATTTAAGAGTCATATATCATGCGTATGTTCAAATAATACAAAGGAACTGAGAGGTGGTTTTCGGTGAGCTTTGGCAAGGAAAAGGTTTACTGTCTTTGTATATCATATAGGGGGCCATTAAAATTTAGATGTTCGTAAGAACTCAGGAAAAGCAACTAAAACAAAGTGATTTTTTTAATTCTTTCTAATTCTTCTTAAATTTTTTTCTATGTTTGTTACAGAACCATGTCAAACTTTTAAAATCATGCAAACTTAAATCTCGGGATATCCTTAGCTTTGTACAACAGCTCTGTGAATTTCGAGGTAGTTAGAAACGAGATCCGTTTTTTCAAAATGGAAAAATATTCTGGAGAATAGTTTTAGGCCTCGAAGAAAAGAAACCAATCTCTTATCTATCTTGGAATAGAGAACTTTTATGCAAAATTAGATTTGAATTTTAAGTTATTTTTAGAGTTTATGTGCTTCCCGGCCATATATCATATCAAACATATTTTCTGTTATTACGTTCCAATCGACATCACTTTCTGCTTTAAAAATATTGTTAAATGAAAACCATTTTTTCAAAAGTTATTGTAGTCAAATAAAGGTTTGTTGCATTCTATCGCTGACTTCGGAGAAGGTCTACAGAAGCACATATGCACTTAATAAACAATACCAAGTTCGACAGCACCCTGAACGAAGGAAATCTTGATTTCGCATTCCAAGCAGAAGGCAAATAGACTTACTGAACTGATTTTTGAAAGGATGGAATTTTCTTGCACAATGCACACTTAACGTCTGGAGCCCAGGAAAAGTCCATAAAATACGTAGTGAAAAAACACGGGAGCGTAAAAAGCAAACTGAGGGGTGGGTGTGAATGGGATGTTCGTCCGTTTCCATTCTTTCCCAAATAAAAGGTTTAAGCAACTGAAACGATCGCCTGAGGGGGCTTGACCTTTCGAAAACCGAGGCAACACTCGTAATCGACACCGGTAAACACGGTGAGAAGAAAATTTTCTCACAAGCTGTGGGAGCCGTTAAAAGGCGGGAAACAAGCATTTCGCGAAAACTGAAAGATCACTTCCTTCGCAGAGCTTTTAACTGTTCTTACAATCATTGCTTTAGAATAAAAACATTTTAATATACTAATAATATAATATAAAATTCCATAAATAGTATATAATGTATTTTATATTAAAACGCATTCTGTAAATATTGCATTTAATATATTTTATAGTTAAAAATATGTTTCGCAGTTACTGCTCTTCGTGCTGTTATAGTATCTTATCTAGGGTGTTAAAGTATACCGCTTAGGATCACAAAGCATCCTAAAGAGATTCATACTTTAAACAGGCCAAAATCCTTTTATAATTATAAGAAAAATGCAACACATTTTTCCCCCTTTATGAAATCTAGTAGACCCAGTTTTGATGAACACCAAAGAACGCATGACCCATACTACTTTAATAGACCCTGTCTTCAACAGTGATCCAGTAAATAAAAATAAATCTAAAGGAAAGTTATGCACGTCTTCCTTCCACAACTGCATTAGTGAAATTTCGAGAGTAGCTCAACAAAAAAAAAAAAAAAAAAAAAAAAAAAAATTTAAGTACTCATGGTACGCCTATTGAGGAATCAAATCGTAACAACACGCAGTTAACTGAAAGAGAAACACGTCAATGTAAAATTTTAACTTAATCACCATAAATCTGTGCTTTTATGCAAGTGTGAGGCTAACAGTTGTATCAAAGAGTCTTCTTTCACAACTAAATCTGATCATAAAATCGAATTTGGCGGCATCAAAGGATTGGGGGGGGAATTAGATTTTTAACGGCCGCCCAAAAGGATTTGTTAAGGTTTTTTACGCTTTCGCTGAGCTCACTGTCTACCAGTCTACTGGTACCCTCACTCCTACAAACCTATTTTTTATTTTCTGTCTTTTTAGCTTTATTATTAAGCATCATTTTCTTCGCACTTAAGCCACATACAATTCCATAGCAAAATTACAAAATTTTAAAAACAACATAGCAGTATATGTTCAGAATTCCTGATGCAGCTTTATAATTTTTTTTTTTTTTTTTTTTAGTCCAAAGGGGCTTTGTCCCTGAAGGACTATTGTTTTCATTTTGCGATTTTGAGTTGAATCACTTTAAACGGCTGTATCACTTTTCAAACTGTTGCCACAAAATATTGCAGTATTATATTAATATATTATCCTGTATTATATTTAAAGAAATTAAATAATGAAGAATCTGCATAAATGTATATATATTTCTCCAAATGTGATAAAACAACGATAGCTAGAGCCATCCAATTTTGAATAACGTACGTTTCCACCCGAATATGCGCATCTGGAAGCCCAAATTTGGAATTTGTCTTACTATCTATTTCATATTTTGTAAAACTTTAACGAAATTTTGATGAACAAACTCAAACGATTTAACAGCGAGCAATGGCAACACTCTACCGGGGGAAATCCTTTTTATCCCCAGCGCTCGGAACTGTGTATTGGAAATTCTAAACATAGACTCATTTTTAAATTATTTTGCGATTTTATTTGCGAATTTGCTGTTGAACTGAATTTTATGGTTTAAGTGCGAAGAACATGATATTTAATAAATAAAGGTAACACACAAAATGTTAAAAAAGCGCCCCTTTGGACGTAATTTAAAATCTGAAACCTTTCAGATTTTTCTTTTTTCTTTCTTTTTTTCCAGTGTTTTCTCACTCATCATATCAATGTTTAGTTTCCTTACTAAGAGGGCTTTTCAAAACTAACCTTTTTTTTTATTAGTCATTAACGTTTTGTATGTTTATTTTATTTATTATATCAATTTCTTGGCGCTTACGATGCATAAAATTCGATTCTGCAGCAAAATCACAAAATATTTAAAAACAATATTGTCGCGTTATACGGGTTCGTGGATTTGAGAGTATCCGATGAAAACACGATGTAGAACAATAAAAAGCACAATTTATTTACAAGAATCACTGTTTACAGCACAGTTCCAAAATTACCTTTAAAAGCGTCGAAATCTACAATAAATACGCTGAAACAATCAGCAACACAGCTTCAGGCTGTAACTGTAAAGGTAGCTTCACGGCAAAGCACTATCTCGATCGCTTTCCGTCAAAACTCTCGCGTAGCTTAGCACTCACAGTAAGCAGCTAATCTCACAATTAATTACACTCAATCGCACTACTGGCTCTCAGAAACGAAGGGGTTTATATAGCTTTTCTTTAGGTTCCACACGTTTCGAGAAATATCTCGACAGGAAGTTATTCTAGAAGCTTCCCGATTGGACCATGGGATATCGCCGATTTGGTCGCCAAATGGGCGATAAAGTCGCCAATCTGGCAACCCTACCATACACAATTTTATGGCAACCCTAGTGCTATGCCGGAAAGCTTACATACAGGCGCAATCGCCGAATTTTTCGCAACAATATCTATTTAAAGTTGTCGATGAAGAGTCTGGCACGCTGGAGTTGAAAATGTCTTTTTCTGTTAAGTGTTGCCATTACATGCTTTGAAATCGTTGAGTTTGTTAATAAAAAATTCGTTAGTTTTCCAAAATAGGAAATAGATAATAAAGCAAATTCGAAATTCATAATTCGGCCTTCCGGGTGCCCGTGTTTGGGTGGAGTCTATGTTATTTTTAATTTGATGGTTCTAGGTGCCGTTTTTTTTTTTTTTTTTTTTTTTTCCATAATGCGAAAAACATGCATACATTCATGCAGATTCTTTATTGTTTAATTTTTTTTAATTTAATACAGGGCGATTATACATGAATACAAAACGTAATTTGGCATTCTCGAAAATTTAGAAAATGATGCTATTGAAAAATGTTCTGTGCGTACGTACACATTCACCGTAAATTCCGTAGAAAACTGAAGATGAATATATTTCTGACCGTTAATGGGAAAACGAGGCTGCATTGTTTGCCCATTGCTATTTATATTTCTGTTGAAACTAGCATGGCCGCTACAAGTTCAGCTCTTAATAATGAGAATAATGTAACTCAAAGCTAATGCCTACTGTGGTTTGAACCCCGACTTATTGCCAACTTTTTATGTAAGCTCATGTAATTTTGCCGTTTTTTAGGCCATGTTATTAGTTTCTCCTTAAGCTAGTTTTGATCAAAGTACTCCCCGGATGTCAAAATTTAGAATTTATAACCTAACTCTCTTCTCCTGGCATCAGATTTTCAACCATCTTTTCTCCTTTTTTATAACGAAACCTTTCCACACCACTTCAACGCTGCATTGTGCGTGCGCTTCGGAATACCACCATTATAACTTTGATCAGAGCTAAAAGCGTTTAAAACTGAAATACTACATCCAGGAGTCAAGCCCACTTATACGGATTAATATATGATCCGAATAATTTTGAATTCCTCATTTCTCCGTATTCCTGGCACCTGACATCTTAACATCAAAAGGCTTCCTGGCACCTTAACATCAAAAGCTACTTTAAAGATCATATAGATATTGAGAGATCATATAGATAGATGTTAACTTACTAGCGATTAGATTTCTATGATGGTGAGCACTTCTAGCCATTAGGCTTGGTCACGCCGACTTTTACGAGTCAGATCCTGCTGCGCATTAAGTGACCTGTGAAAAGCCTTTAAGGTAACTTAATTCTATTCTATTTAAAGTTATTTGTTACCTTTTGAGCCTTTTTGTGAGCACGAGTCGGTGCCATCTGTGAATATATTAAGAAAGAATCCTTTATATCTTTTCTCTGGACTTTTTCGTATTTAAGGATAATTTCTTACACAGTCTTTGGTTAGATTAGTTAGTTTATGCTCCCTCAGAATACCAGGCGTTGGAGAATCATTCGGTTTTTTTGAAGCAGGAGAGGTGAAAAATGTTCAGTGCCCTCGCCGAGACTCGAACCCTGGGACCTGTCGAATACGCGTCGCATATGCTTTTAATTACACCACGAAGGCGTGCGGAAAGGAGGGAGAAAATACCTTATACCAGTTTTCTGAAATCTTCCAAATACTAATTGCTTTTATGTAAATTTTAGGAATTTTGTTCATTGCAATGCAATTGTTTCATTGTTTTATACTCTTCATTAAGTTTTATACCACCATTTTTTTTTAATTTTACTGGTAGATGCTGTTAGTGCTTAAACTTTTCGTGCAGAAAAGAGACAGCTGCCATCAAAAAGAGACGATTTGAGAAAGACAGTACGGAATGCGGAAACTTTCTTAATCGCGTTAGAACGTAACATCGCTTTGCGTGTCAGCAGCAGCGAATGTTTTGCTTTTATTCCAACGCTATTCTAACGGTAATTGGAAAACCCCCCAGCAGCACGTGAGATCTTCATCACCTCTGCTCTGTACTAGGGGGTAGGAACAAAGATTATTTTTCGCCAGGATGTGAACGAGGTCGGGATATTCTGCCAAGCGGAAACTCAGCAACAAGAAAAAACACGTTTAAAGATATCGATCTAGCCATGGCATTGGAATAAGGCTTGGTAGGACTAAACAATATTTTCTGTAAGAAAATAAGCAAACAAACAATTAGAAATGTTTTAGAAACAAAAACTATCGGGGCGTAGACCTGTTGCGGAAGATACTGCGTGATTTCGGCAAGAATTTTAGTTTTATAACTAAGTAGGTCAGTGAGGCTAATTCATGATTTTATTTGCTTTGACAAGTTACTGTAATGTTTCTGTATTACAGTTAGCAGCCACAGAGAATGACACGGGCTTGCAAAGTTTATAGGTGTCCGTAAATAGAAATAAGATTTTGAGCATGAAAGAACTTGGATAGAGATTATAGTATATGAAGTGCTTCTCTGTGACCTCGAGTTCGCTGAGACGAAGAAAATTAATTAAGTTAATGCTCATGGACCGTATAAACTTGAATAGCCTTTTAACTGCGATAACGGAATAAAAATAGAAATCAAGAATATCAAATGCCTTTCTTCGTTTTGCCTTTTTTGTTTTTTTTTTTTTTTTTTTTGGTGCCAGATATAGATAAACATTGAAGAGTGATATCTAAACGTAGAATAACTGCATGCCCGTAAGCACAATTATAACTTACTTTCAATTTTTAAGACGAGTATAGATTTTGAGAGCATTTAGTGCAAATTTTTATGCTTTCATGCATATTATTTCTCTAAAAATTCCGATGCAGAGGCAGAATAACTTTTTTTATCACCATTTTCCTATTCACTGACAATTTTAAATGTAATTACAAGAATAATATGTGAAGTTAGAAACAGTATAATTTCAGGCTGGCGCGTTTCGAGGTACCGGTGTATCTTTTATTTGTTTTTCTCTGTTAACCCTAAGAAATAAGCTACACTAAAAATTATATTCTTTATAAATGTCAAGCAATTCAGTTTAATCAAATATGAAATTATGAAATGTAAAATATTACGCTCATCTTTCAAAATTCCCACCTGAGGAATTAAGATATTGCCCGAGAATGCTAAATTTTGCTCAGCTGAAAAGTTTCAGTGTTTCTTCCCCGTAGTTCTAAACTTCATTTCATCTTAGATACGAGGTCCGACTCCAAGCATAGGTGATATAGACAGCAGCCTAAGCAGCCAGTTTCCGGAAGTTTAGCAAATAAACTGTTCTTGCAAGTAAAAAACAAATAAAAAATATGCATTTCGCTTGAATTATGAATGTATTAATTTGTACGGAGCTTTAAATCCGCAATTTAAACAAATGTTTAATTTATACGGATCGTCTATATCGCTACGATTTTAATACCTAATTTTCCCGTCTGCTGTTAGTGTGTTTCTTTTTATTATATGTACCACAAAATATAAAGCAATAAACTGTTTAAATTTATAAAGTCTAATTTTACGGTTTATTTATAATGTTTTTTTCTTCTTCCAGTATATTTTTATGGAATCGCTTGTAAACCAAATTAACTTTTTGCACGAAACTTGCAGCCCAGAAGCTCCATGAAAAAACTTAAATGAGTCGGTAACCTTGTAAGAAGTTTAGACTACCGTAATATATATAAATGGTTTCAGTCTAGGAATTTTTATTAGCCCAAATGGGCAATTTGCCCAAAAGGCCTATTAATTTCGTTTTGGCGTGTTGCGTTGACCACTATAAAACGGCGTTTCACTTTTCAAATCATTGCCACCAAATATTAGAGCCCTGTATTATATTTAAAGAAATTAAATTGTAAAGTTCTACTGTCCTTCTGTTGTGTAGAATCTTGAGAAATAGTGATTGCACTGAGGAAGGGTTAAAACTGCCCTTTATTAAACTCTGTAACTTATTTACAATGCATCAACTTGACGCTAACATACTACGCCTCAACTTGGGCGGTAACTGAAACAGTAGAATCAAACTTAAGAATTCAAGAGGTTCACAAATAGTAGAATTACACTACAGGGCTCATGTAATCCTGTAGCCTACAGCGTGTAGATGAATCTAGTAGCAGCAAGATAATAGCGCTTAAGTCGCGTCAAACAAGCGGTAACTGCTACATAGAAGTTTGCGTATAATCAGTTACGGCAATTTCCCGGACTCTCTCTTTCTCTACTGAAACGTCGATATTTAACTTATTTTTCCACTGGTAGAATTTGCATTTCTTACGCCAGCTACGAAAATTAAATATTCTGGCACGGACAATTAGGGGAAATCAAGGCTTATAGGAAAGTAACTTAAAATTAAATGTAACTGATTATTTAAAATAAATATAAATCCCTACAAAATAATGAAGGAATTGAATGAATATATGCATGTTTCTCGCATTGTGAAAAAAACAACGGCAGTCAGAGACATCAAATTTTGAATAACATAGTCCTCCACTAGAATATGAGCATCTGGAAGCCCAAATTTGGAGTTTGTTTTATTATCTATTTCATATTTTGTAAAACTTTAACGAATTTTTGACGAACAAACTCAGCGATTTCAAAGCGAGTAATGGCGACATTTTTATCTCCAGCGCCCGAGACTGTGTAGCCGAAATTCTAAAGATATGTTGTTTTTAACTATTTTGTGAAATTGCTATTGAATTGAATTTTATGGTCAAGTAAGAAGAACATGATATTTAATAAATAAAGGTAACATACAAAAATATAAAACTTTATTAAAAAAAAAACGCTTCCTTGGGCGTAATGTAAAATCGGAAAGCTTTCAGATGTTTTTAATAATTTTCTTGTATATTTTAATATTTTCCTTATTATTTAAACATTGTAATATAAAATATTTCTTATGTTCTATTGATTTTATTTTAAGTCATATTAAAGCTTTCTCTTGTTTCCATACTTCACTAAATATCTTGACTAATAGGTAAGGCAGCTTTGAAATGAGCAAACTTTTTTTATTTTTATTTTATTAGCGCAACAGGGACGTTATTCCCGAATGGTATATTAGTCTCGAAACAGCATTTTGCGCTCAATGGCTATTAACGGCATATCACTTTTCAGATTCTTGTTAGCAAATATTATCGCCCTGCATTATATTTAAAGAAATTAAATAATGAAGAATTTACATGAATGTATACATGTTTCTCGCGCAGTGAGAAAACAAAGATACTTACAGCCGTCCAATTTTGAATAACGTAGTCCTCCATCTGAATATGGGCACACAGAAACCCGAAACTTGAATTTAGAATTTCTGTGTGTGTGTGTGTGTGTGTTGTGTGTGTGTGTGTGTGTGTGTGCGTGCGTGCGTGCGTGCGTGCGTGCGTGCGTGTGTGTGTTCGTTCGATGTTTTATAAAAAGTTAACAAATTTTTGATTAACAACTTTGAAAATCAACGATTTCAAAGCGAGCAGTGGCAACACTGTGCGAAAGTAAATTTCGGTCAATCGGCTCAATAGTATGGGAGGTATAGAACTGTGCCCTCCCCCCTTTTTTTTGTGTGTGTGTGTGCAGAGTATACGTTTTAATTAATGCTGAAGTGTTTTGGAATTCTGTCATTTTATTTTGTTTAGTTGTTTTATAATTTCCATGAAGATTTTAAACTTTTATTACATGCATTAATCGTTTTGTTTCAATTGATTACTAAGACGCTTTTTTAGGAATACGTCTATTATAGAGAACTGATGAAAAAACTGTTTACCTTTATTACCTTTAATGTTAGTTACGCAGGACTGATACAAAATTATTTATCCTCTTTCTTTTTTGTGAAATCGTCCAAACTCTGAATCGATATTCCATTGCAAGTCTATGCAGTACGCAACTTATGAACCAATTTCCTGCCGAATAATGCATAAGAAACTTAGTGGTGCTGAAAAAAGAAATGTATGACTCAAACTGATCCTTAACTTTTAAATTTTACGAAAAAAATATTTAGCCGTTCTTCACCTCAATCTTTTAAACGCTCCGGTAATTATATGTTACTAGTAGAAGCGATCCGTATTAATGCCGTACTAAATTTTTCAAAGTCACCATTAAATTCATTATATGCGAGCCTTATTAACAATCTCTGTTAAAAATAGTGCATTCTAGACCATTTCGTTACTCTCACATTCTATTATGTCCAGTTTAAATTAATTGCTTTTTAAGTAGCCTTTCTTGCGTTCATTTTCATTCAGAAAAATCTAATTTATGAACTGTCTCGTCATATAATGCCACTTTATTGCCCTTTCAATGGACAATAGCCAACGCTTTTCTTAATTATTCACCTGAAATTGTAAGCAATGCTCTTTAAGCTGAGTAACAGAAGCCAGGAAGGTTGAAAATAAAATGCTTGGTTCGACACATAAATCGATCTATTCTGAAGTTAACAATAGCCGTCATTCACTCAAGTTGCTGTTCTTAACAGCAGGGCTGCTTTCTGCTGCTGATCAGAATGATTTTTAATTCAAAAAGCCGTTAGTATTTAATTTAAATTTTGAAAAATTATAAGAAGTAATTATACTGTATATTTTCAGTGTACGTACGTGAACAATTAAAGTAATGTTACTAGCCCAAAAGGGACGTTAGTTCCGAATAGAATATTAGTCTCCAATTGACATTTTGCGTCGAATCACTATAAACGGCGTATCATTTTTCAAACTGTTGCCACCAAACATTATCGTCCTGAATAATACTTAAAGAATTTAAATAATATAGAATCTGCATGAATGTGTGCATGTTTCTCTCATTGTGAAAAAACAACAGTACCTATAGCCATGAAATTTTGAATCACGTAGTCCTCCACCCGAGCATGGGCACCTGAAAGTTCGAATTTTGAATTTCGCATTTGTTTTATTATCTTTGTCATATTTTATAAAACTTTACCAAATTTTTTATTAATAAACTCGACGATTTCAAAACGACCAGTGGCATCACTCTACAAGAAATAAATAAATAATAAAAAGAAAAAAAAATTCTTTTGTCTCCAGCGTGCGAGACTGTCTATGGGAAATTCTATAAATATGGTGTTTTTAAATATTTTGTGATTTTGCTGTTGAATTGAATTTTATGTGGCTTAAGCGCCGAGAACGTGATAAGTATAGAAAATACACAAAATGTTACTAATAGAAAGACAAAAACAAAATTTTTTAAAACCGTCTTTAGTAAGAAAACTGAACATTGAACTGAGAAAATACTAGAACAAACAGAAAAAAGTATGCCAACACTTAATGTTGCATCGGGAATTCTAAACATATACTGCTGTGCTGCTTTTAAAATTTTTGCAATTTTGTTGTTGAATTGTATGGGGCGTAAGTTCGATTAAAGTTAAGAAGACAAAAAAATGGGGGTTAGTAAGAGTGAGTATAACATCAAATTAGTAGACTTTGCGAACTAAGCGAGAGCGTAGAAAAACCTTAACAAATCCTTTGGGCGACTGTTTAAATCTGAAAGTTTCAGATTTTTTTATTATTATTGCTGTTAGTATTTAAAATGATTTTTTATTACTGTGTAAATGGTGAAGTTAATTTAAATGAGGTGTGGGAAAATAAGGATCTTTATCGAAATTGGTATCTGTGTTTGTAGCAGTTTCTTAATCAAATGCTCATTAAATTCGCACAAAATATGAAATAAATAAATAAATAAATAATAAAAACAAATTCCAAATTCGGACTTCGAAGCATATATGTTTGTATGGAAGGACCATGTGGGTTTAAAATTTGGTGGCGCTAAGTGTTGTCATTTTTCCACAGTGCGAGAAACATACGTACATACATACATGCATACATGAGTATTCTTAATTGCTTGCTAATAGAGATTATCTCATTTAAAAAATTAAGTCTATGACAGTAGTCTTTAAGCAGTAAACGAATGGGACAAATCTATGCTCTATTAAGTTTGTCCCCATATAATTAAATAGTACGTTATTGGTTTGTAATTTGAATTAAGTGTAAAAGAATTGCTTTTTTAAAGTAGCTCCTTCTCCAAGTTCTCTTCTTTTTTTCCTGCAGTAGAGTTTCTGTCTAGAAACTGATTTGAGATATCTGCGCTTAATATTAAATCAATAACACTATTGTAGATAAAATATAAATTTTTCTTCCCGTTGCATAAACAGCATGTTCATGGCGAATTTAAAGCAAACTTGCGTATCCTCAAAACCGGAAGGAAAGTACAAATAATATACCTTTTTATAGCACAATATTACCCCCAAATTATTCGAGAATTTTTTTTTTAAGATAAGGAGAAAACTGTTTAAAATTTAGACTGATACCATATCTTAATCTTCTGTTAAAAAACTGTCATTTGTAGAAAGGCAGTCTCTAACAGGAAATCATGTGAAAATCGCGTTTTCACTTTCTCTGCCTGCAGTCAGTCGAGTATGAAAATTGGGAAAAGAGACAGACACTTATGCAAGGAGATTAACTCTCCCTTAATCTCACAGCACCTCCATCACTGTGCAAACCGTTTTAGTTCAATAAACTTAGCCAAGTAAGTACATCATATTTGCAATATTTTTATTGCCCAAACAGAAAGGTGGTTGACAAATATGTCTCACTTCGGTACATTTCTATTTGTCATAACCTTGTACTGGCTATCTCGTGTGTAAAAATGTCGCCTAGGTTGCACAAAGTGCAAGATTTAAGTGTGTTCTGTTGCAAATTACTGTTGTCAGTGCATGGGACGACCGGATACTGATGCGTTTGTCCAGCGATTCCATATCCTCAGAAGGATGCTGAGTTCGCTAATTGATATCCTCGGGTTGTTTCGATGAAAACAAGTCACAGAACTAATAAGTCTGATGCCGAATTCTATTAATTTTAATGATTCAGTTTTCTCTGGCAAAGGTAAGGAATAGAATGAAAAATTGTAAATAAATATACTTTACAAATCATCCTTTTAAAAATATTCATTCTTCAACTTGCTTTATTTAATATGTGAATTTATTTGTCTTTATTATTTTATTAATGTTCCTTATATGGATTTTACAAAATTAACGTAATAAAAAAGTTTAATTTAATATAGCTTAATAAATGATTTTTCAAGTATTTGCTAGAACTAGATATTAAGGTAAATTGTATCATATACAAGCAGATATGTAAAAAGAATTTATAGCAGCACGACTTTTCTTTACCTGTCTACCATTATTTATAATTTAATACATAAATTTGACTCTCCAAAGAACTTCCAAATAAGTTATGTTTTTTTAGTTCATAAAAATATCCCAAGTTTTGCAACCAGTCGTCAGTTTTTTAGGTTTTAGTAGCAAAAATGTGTATGATTTCTTTTAATGGAAAAATAACTTATCAGATGATGTCTTTAATTAGAAATTGGATGAGTTTTTAAGTATCTGATAAATAGGCGTAAAAGTATTAAACGTTTTTTTTTTCATATACAACTGAAATTTAACTTGATATTTTAATATTATATTTGCTTAACAGAGAAATTTCTATAGAAGAGTTACTCTAGAAATTTGAAAATTTCTTTTATAACGCTGTATTTCTGAAATAAAATCTGATTACATTTTTTATATACTGCCCATCTTTGGATCGTTCTTATTCAGTGACCGCTGTCGTAAGGATATCAATTTAATATTCTGGAAAAATATTTTATTCTAAAAGAAAGTTCGATTGGATTTTGAAGTTTGGAATGATAAATTAAACTTGGAACACAAATCTTGTACGATTTAGTTAATACATAATTTAAACAACAACAATGCAGATAATCTGAGTTTTCAAATATATAAAACTTTGAAATTAATTTCCAAATTTAACCAGTCAAACAAAGTAGTTATGTCGCATTTCTTTAGATGGCGTACGAAAATTGCTTTTAATAGAATAGATATTATAAATATCTTTCGTCTTTCAGTATGACTGCAAATGATATGAAGTCGTTTCAGTAAATTATAAATAAAGAGTGTTACATAAGTATTATCATTTTTAGTATTATCAAATACAGTTAAATATAATTAATATAATCCTGGTTAGTATATTTTCACGACTGTTAAAAGGACGTACAGTATGCGTTGCCAAGGGGGGGGGCGAGAAATTTGTTTAAGTCCTGACTTTGTCATATTCCTTGAGAGATAGTGTTTAAAGGACCTTTTCTGGAATTGCTAGCAAGTTAGTAAAATTTATTACTATTACTACTATTTCCTGAATTATGTGTATATTTTCATATTTCTGACCACCGTAAATTTGCTGAAAATGAAAACTGATTTTTGATCAACTTTCTGTTTCTCATGAGCGCCCACAAAGTTCTCATAGATTTAAACTACGTTTAAGGACTTCACATTTAGAAAGAAAAGTATTAAAACTTCAATTTCAAAGCAAAGACATGAAAACTGCATTTTATAAGTTCTTGTTTTCAGTCTGCAGAAGGGTTAAGAAAGGTAATTTGAAGCTGGCCTTCCGTATGTACAAAAGTTCGCCATCTGTTACCTGCATTATTTGCTGCTATTATTTACTGCCAATTAAACTTTTTTTCTCTCCTTTTTTGAGGCATCTTTTTAGTTTTAAGTACGTATTTCAATGTAATTTCAATATATTTTAACATTAAAACGATGCTGTGATTTGATATAATTGTCTATCAAACTGTTCTTTTAAATGATTAGGAAATTTCTGTGGGGAATGGAAATAAATCTGTTTTACAATAAAAATAAATAGTTTTCTTTTATTTGTATCTTTCCTTTGCGGAAAGAGGAATGCTGATCTCTTCTCATTTGCATATAGATAATACCGAAAACTGTCCCTTCTCTCCTCCTCCTTCTTCTTCTCTCTCTCATTTCAATCAATATGTTGAACTGACTGAAGTGGCACTTCTCGTGAGCTTATTATGATGGTATTTAAATGTTTTAAGAGCTCAGACTCTAACCTCTGAAACGTTAATCACGAAAAATATTACATGTGTTTTCGTGAGTACATCTTTTGACATAAATCGCCATTAATCAGTTCGCATTCCTTTGGTTGTAACTGCCTTCATTATTCGTCCGAAAGCGTTCCTAACTGGTATTTCAATTGAAAATAGATCAGATAATAATATTATTTTGAATGGCTACCACATTCTAAATTATTCATAATCAATGATCCCGAACTATTTTTCATTAATGAACAGATTTATGTTACAGCGGCGGTACGACGAACGCCATCTTTCTGGAGATAAATTTATAGCTGAGCACAGTTAGTGATGCATACTGCATGCAAAGAAACATACAAAAATAACCCTGTATGGTAACTCAACTAACTGAAAAGTAATGGGGTTTAATTTGATTTAATATCCGTTGTCAAGAATAAATGTAAATAAGCGAAATTTATTTTGTCTGCTGTTAATAAGGTTGGGAACTTTTCTTTTCAACCAAATTACAAAAATCCTCATCCGTTGCATGTGATTTTAAAATGATGTATCAGAGATTCGGAGTCTCTAATTCCGGTTCTTATGTCCCGAGTTCAACAAGTTTTTCAATAAATAAATTTATTTTTGTTATATTTAATCAGCAAATAAACGATTAAAAAAGGGGAAGGCGATCATTATTGATAATTTTTTTTAAGGGGTGGAGGAATTCTTTTGAAAGCACTTGAAGATGAATATGAAAGTTACCTATTAATCGCAGTTCATCAAGTTAAGGTATTCTGTCATTTTCTTTTCATACTAAAGAAATGGGCTTCGGAGATAGACAGAGATCATTTGCACAAAAAGCAGTGTACACGCAGGCACACAAAAATGGCCTGGAAGTGCTTGTCTGTCGACCACTAGCTCAGATTGTCGTCTTATCTTTAGAACTGAATTCAATTCCCCCATTTTTTTCTTCTTGTTGAATTTTAATACAAATGCAGTTAGAGCTCAGCTGTATTATAGTGTGTAATTAATTAAATTTAATGCAAAATAAATTCATTTTATTATTATTATTATTATTATTATTATTTTCAGTGCCTGCCTACCAAAGTAAAACGGTCCGACAGTGGAATCGCATGGCGGCGCAAAAACAGTTCGAAATCGAAACATCCCCAGAGGAAATCCTCGACACCACCTTCGGCTCGGCCTACGCTGTTATTGCCTCCCATGAGGTGTACCGCTGGAGGTCTACGAGCGGAAGAAAACTGCAGCACTGCCCCTGTTGTGACTACCCGGGTGCAGCATGGTGAACATGGTCGTCAGCCACTGGACAGTTTTAATACGCAGGTAAATAAAATTCAACATTTACAGGAAAAGTTAAATTAGGAATTATGTTCTTTATTCCAACACTTTAACTTTCGATATGTTAAAGCTTAAACATGTCCATCAGTGCTATGCATAGCAAGCAGCACAGGCACTCAGTTTATAACAGTTGCCATTCATTGTGTGGTTGTAATGTTTATAATATTTTAGTCCTAGAAAATAACCGACATAGGAAAAGCACTTGAATCATAGATTTCCCTAAATTGTCAGATTATTTTTTGAAAGAAGTAATTTAGCAACTCTAGATAAACTCATTTTCTTCATCGATCCATTGATGCTATGCTTTTCTAAATGAGCTTTATTTCGCATAAACTAGAAAATAACTGTAAAACTTTATTTTTCCTTCTTAGCCTCTTCCAGAGCCATCAGCACCAAGCCCAGGTCACTTGTTTTATAATAGCGAAGATCACAGCGATATTACTTTCATTGTGGGCCAAGAAGAGTGGCGATTTCCAGCTCATTCATTTATATTAGGAAAAACACAACCAACCTTCCTTTCTTTGCTGAGAGCAGCAAGCAGTGAAAAACAGTATGAAGAGATCAGGTCCCGCTTCTTGCGCAACGAAAATATGGATCCTAACTTAGTTCCTCCAGTGATTTTAAAGCTTCCTGATATGCAGCCAGATGTTTTTGAGCAAATTCTGAGGTGAATATGTTTTCACACTGTACTAAAGTACTCTGAACATCTTTATGTTAAAAAAATATTTAGAAATGTGCAATTAATATTTGATTTTTTTAATCGTTTAGTATGCAGTCTTTTGATATATGAGCTTGATCAAGAAATCTCGTTTTCTCAGAGTGCCATTTTATCCTTCGTATGGGATGAAGGGTGGAAAATAAGTGACAGGTGGGGGTAATTATTGCCGTTAATCAATTTTTTATAACATAGAAATCATAATTACGTGAAATGTCTGGAAATAGTCTAGAAGTTGATATAAAAACTAAAGATGAAAGGTCATTTCTGATCAGCTTTTTATCACAAAAGGGACGTTAGTCCAGAATGAGATGTTAGTTTCGAACCGGTATTTTGCGTCGAATTACTATATCATATAACTTTTCAAATTGTTACCCCGAAATATTTTCGCCCTGTATTATATTTAAAGAAATTATGTAATGAAGATTCTGCATGAATGTACGTATGTTTCTCGCACTGTGAAAAAACAACGGTGCCTAGAGTCATCAAATTTTGAATAGCATAGTCCTCCACCCGAATATGGGCACCTGGAAGCCCAAAATTAAAATTTAAAATTTGTGTTTTTATCTATTTTATAAAACTTTTTTTATCTCCAGCGCGTGAGACTGTCTATCGGAAATTCTAAAGATAGGCTATTTTTAAATATTTTGTGATTTTGCTGATGAATGGAATTTTCTGTGGACTAAGCTCAAAAAACATGATATTTAATAAATAAAGTAAACACACAAAACGTTAATAATAAAAACGGCAAAATAAAAGTTTTGTAAAGCCATCTTAGTAAGAAAAGTGAACATTGATAGGATGAACTGAGAAAAGACCGGGGAAAAAAATAATAAATAAATAAATAAATAAATGTGTGCCAACATTTAACGCTGCATCGAGAATTCTAAACGTAAACTGTTGTGCAGCTGTTAACATTTTTGTAATTTTGTTGTTGAATTGTGCATGGCGTAAATGCGAAGAAAATGTTACTTAATAATAAAGCTAAAAAAAATGTTAGGAATGAGTGAAACAACAGACTGATAGACCATGAGGCAAGCGGGAGCGTAAAAAACCCTTATAGGCGACTGTTAAAATCTGAAACCTTTTCGGATTTTGTGTGGCGTTGTTTTATTCTAAGCCCCAAATATTTTTTTGCTCGCAAGTATTGAAATTCTGTCTGAAAATTGTGCTACTTAATATGGTTTTCTTTCAGTATCCTCACGTATATGAAAATCTTGAATAACTTAAATCTACGCCAACTGCCCTTAACGTTGCAGATTTGTTTTACTTATAATTATTCTGCAATATTACTCTTTCAAAACGTTCTTTGTACAAGCACATAGAAATGCTCTGAATGCTTAGAAAACCCAATTTCTTTATGAATTTGCATCCATCTATCAAAACAAAACTGATGCTGGCCGAATAAAGTTTTGGAAAAATGATGGTACCTTACCATTTTAGCGGTCTCTCTTACTATGCTCATAAAAAAACAAAAGAATTATGACTGTCTTTTATAAATGGTGTTATCGTAGAGCACCTGGTTCTCAAAACTAAATACTGCTTCATATTCTAGAAATTCCTCTTCGTTATTTACTTCTTAAAGCACTCAGTATTAAGTACAAAGTGAAATAATCATTATTAGATAACTTAGCAAAGAAAATTTGGCGAATTACAGATATTCCTTCAAAAGCAAATTTCTTATGCTATAGCATGCAATACATTATGTTTCGTCATGGCCATACTATTTTTCTCGTAATCACTATGAGGATTGAGCCATTTTTCTTAGGCTAAATTATTCGATGTTCATTTTGTAAAATGTGGTGTTTTGAACAGTAAGCCATTGTGTTACTCCTTTTTGATACCCTCTTAACTGCGAGATCTGTGGCCATCACGATGTTTCTTGAGAATGCGTGATACCAGAGTAAGACAAATAATTGTGAACAAATTGACCCTTGACTTTTGCCTGTAATGGGGTTTACTACCCCGAATAACTACGAAACTGGAATTCATGTGCATGATGTGTCTGTCGAGCTGTTTTCTCTGAGCCGAAAGCAAAGATAAGGCGTATGCTGTGTTATTCTCCCCGTCTGGCTCATCGTAGCACTCCATTATCAAAATTTGTAAGCCTCGACCAGAATCATTCCAGTTTCCCGCGAGCCAGCAAATTCATATCCAAGCTATCAGCTGCCAAAGTAAAGACTTTTGTTTTGTGATCAGAAAGACAGGTTAATGTAATGGAAAGAGAACCATAAATAATGCGGCTACGTATTATGCAATACTGGCTGGAAAGCTGAAGAGTTGCCATTGGATGTTAGCTTCCTGTTCCATGACGATGATCGCACTGTTGTTTCAATGTTGTAACATATTTCGTAGGTATAACTATCCGCTGTGGTCCAATTAGCGCCAAATGATTCTCATCTCTTTCCATCCCTCAGAGAACTTCTTTGTGACCGTAGATTCCATAATGACAAGGTTGTCAAAACAGCGGTGGCATGGTGTCTCAATATCCTCACCACATAGATATCACAATATTGGTATTACGCTTATGAAAATGCATCAGTCATTATGGCTTTTATGCGATAAAATAAGATATTCATCTGAGAACAAGGTACGAAATCTAACGTCTAAATAAATTTTACAGTTTAAGCAACTTATTTAAACTTACCTAAAATTATCTGAGGTTTGGGACTAACATTGCCTTTGGGCTAAAAAGCTAATCAGAATGACCTTTTAACTTTACTTTTTATATCGACATCTAAACTATTCCCGTTTGAAAGAGCGCCGCATGTATATGTACCTCGGAAAGCGAAGGTGCGTATTTATATATGTATGACTTTTATGGTTATGTTAAATTATATGTAAAACTTCTGTGGTATCACATGACGAGAGTTCCTTCTCAGTTGCGCGACGTATGCGCATATATCATAAGCTTCAGACCTCTTTCTGTCTTTTCACTCGCGCGCTAGTTCATGTCGGGATGAACTGCATGTATTAATATGCAAATAGATTCAAATAGATTAATACAGATCAGGGATGTCCAGCTTTTGGATCTTCTTCTTTCACATAGATCGATGAACTTTGCTGAGGACAGCATTTAGTATGTATTATTTGGCATGAGTACTCTTTGTTCGATATACAGTTTGTTAAACATACCTGTGTCATGACTATCCACAGTCCGTGATGATTTTGATCTTCTATTGTGGTGGTTAGTTACTTCAGAAAAGACATACAATGTTTATTTTTTAATAATTTTTACCCATTTGCAATGCTATTGTACATTTGTTTATTTTGTTGGTGGTATAACTTACTTATGTAAGCCTCGTGGTATCTTTGCAGAAGACGAGAAGTTAAAATTAGAGTGCCGAAGAAAACATTTGTGTTCTGAGAAATACTGTTCACTTACAAAGGTGATCATCTGAAAATGGTCGCTCGCAATAAAAGGTTTTATTGTATATTGCGGAACATGTACGCGATGACATAAATATTTTCACATAAATTGATAACATTTTCTATTAGCCCCCCCGAAAATATTTTTAAATGATTGAAGCAAAATGAATAAAATATAAAGTTTACACAAAATTAAATTAACTACTTTTGCAACTATTGCATAGTTAATATACACTGCCGTCCAAAACTTAAGGAACAGCATGTTTTTTGTGTCTAATTTGAGAATGAAGCAACATAGAAACGATAAATTTACAGGACATGTTCACTAAACTGTTCTTTAATGAATGCGACATAGAATGTTTCTAAAGTTTAACACAAGCATGAATTACAATAACAACAACAACCAAAAAAAAAATATTCTTGGCAGAGAAATCCAGTTTTGGATAAACAGTATATCACAGTTTTTAAGGGAAAATGGGGTGATAACATTACAAAAATGGTTTCTAATAAGGAATATGTCCACCCCTAGCTGCAATACATTGGCGGCAGCGACGTTCCATGCTGTCCATTAATTTGTCGGTTAGTGAAATGGGAAGCAACGACCAGACGCGGAGTAATCCTTGTTCAAGCTCATCTAGCGACCTTGGAGGAGGAGTTAAAGCAGCAACCTGTCTCTCAAGGTAGTCCCAAAGATGTTCTATCGGATTCAGGTCTGGGCACTGAGTTGGCTATTCCAGCCGCTCCATACCGTGACCTTCAAGATATTTTTCAGCAACCAGAGCTCGGTGCGGTCCCGCATTGTCGTCCATTAGAAGAAATCCAGAACCGATAGCAGCGGCATATGGGCGGATATATTGATCAAGGATCTCGTCTCGATATCTCACACTGGTCAAAGTTCCTCCATGGAACACACGCAAGTCAGTGTAACCACCGAGAGAGATCGCTGCCCAAACCATTATTCCACCAGCTCTGTAACTGTGTCTTTTCACAATGTGGGGATTGGTTGTATCTGGTGTGTTGTTCCCTCAAAATCAGCTGACGACCTGGATCACTCTAGTAAGCCTGGACTAGTCTGTGAAGCGAACAGACGCCGATTGTTGACTGGTCTAGGACACGTGTGCTCTTGGCCAACATAAACGGTCAGCTTATAAGGTATATCTCCCACATTCTTAGCGTGCCTTCGTGGTGTAGTGGTCAGCACACTGAGCCGGTATTTCAGAGGTCCTTGGTTCGATCCCCGGCGAAGGCAGTGCATATTTTTCATCTCTCTTGTTCCAAAAAAAGTACCTAATGTCTCTACAGTGGCGCCCGAACAAAAGGCGTGTCAGGATTTGGCGACTAGGTCCCCTAAAACCCTAGTCGCCCTTTAAAAAGGGGAGTATATAAGGTATATCTCCCACATTCTTAGCGTGCCTTCGTGGTGTAGTGGTCAGCACACTGCGCCGGTATTTCAGAGGTCCGTGGTTCGATTCCCGGCGAAGGCGTTGCATATTTTTCACCTCTTCTGCTTCGTTAAACCTAATGTCTCTACAAGCTCTGGGTCCTCGGGTGAAGGGGACGCAAAACAACTGGTCATCTTGCATACAGACCTATATTGTGCAGGCGTCTGCGTACTGTAGTAGCTGAGATTCTTGTTCCTATTGCCACTAAATGATTTGCCATGAGCTAAGGCACAGTAATGCTACTCCTTCTTCGGGCCGAAAGAGCAAAATAACGGTCTCCCCACAGGCGTTGTAACTCTAGGTCTACCTGTAACATGTCTTCTAGACACAGAATCCTCGGATTCAAACTGATTCCATAGTCAATGGACCACACTCCGAGAGACATTGAGACGTCTAGCAGCATCAGCTTGTGACATCCCCATTTCCATCTATCCGATAGCCCGCCACCTCAACGAATCGAGCAAACGACTTCTCCTAGACATTGATAAACTCTCCTGGAACTCCTGTCCACGAAACTGTAATAACAACTGAAAAACAACACTTGTGAACAAAAATTACAATTTTTCCATTTTTTCTCCAACTCCTATATAAGTATTCATTTCTACGAAATAAAAGTGGCAGCTGTTATTTTTGCATTTATTTTCTTAAACTTCGTTACTGTCGTGCATATGAACTGTGAATTTAAACGTTATTGACATTTTTGTAATGGTGAGCTTTAAAAACATGCTGTTCCTTAACTTTTGGAGGGCAGTATATTTTCTTGTGCACCAAATAGAAGATCAATAATGTGTTATAATGAAGAGTTGCCAGTTTGGAGTGAATTCTTTTTAAGAAAGAGACTTCTTTGCATGCTGTTTTGAAATTCGTGTTAGTTTAATGCATGCCTATTGAAAGCAGCTTTGTAGAGCAAAATAAAACAAAAGTACGACTAGTTTCTGAACATGATTCTGAGTAACTTATTCAAAAATACAACTGTAGCACTCATCGTTAAGTCACGATGCAATTCCATGTGTCGTGACCGGAAATGAGTGCAAAAGAAGCATTAGCAATAGACCATTATTGTCCTAAAACAAAATGTTTTAGGAAATTAATCTTGCTTATACATAATTATAGCGTATGAAAGTTGATATAAATCTTCAATAAAATTCCAAGTTGCAAACTTAAGTACATACGATTAAATTTCCTTTCGAAATGAATTCTCTAATACAGTTTAATTGGAGACTGAATTTCAGAAATAAAATTATGAAAGTTGCTCTGAGATAATTGATATTAAATATATAGCCACAGTCTGAATCATTTCAAAATACCGTTCGATTTAAATCAACTAAAAATCAAATGCGAATTTTTTGTAATGCAGCATGATTTGCTTTTGACTGATTGGTTATTTCAGTATGGCAAGCGTACTATCTACTTAAGGAAAGAGATGCATTCATGAAGGAGTTTGGTGAAAACTGGCTACCTAGAGAAAATCACGAAAATAAACCATGCAGCCAGCCCGTTTGCCTGAGCTAGACTTCGGAAAGAACTCCCAGTATTCAGCAGTCTTTAACAGTTCGGCCACTGGTGAGCCTTGCTTTTAACTGAATAAAAGAACAAAAGTACACTAAATTCAGTCTTCCTGCTTCAAAAAACACGGTTCTAAGATCACGGTTGTTCGAATTTACTGCTACCCATTTTCGGCAGTCTTGCTGCTTGTTAGAAGCTGTTCATAGTAAAGTATGTAATTAAACGTGATTTTGTCCCGAAGTTCAAAAATATTATTTGAATGAATAATTACGACAGTGAACTATCGGAAAGGTCGAAAAACACTGAATAGTTCTAGTAAATTCTCAGATGGTTAAAAAAGTCTGTCGAAGAAAGTTCTTCAGAAATCGGGACACGTGTCAGCTTAACATTAAATATTCATAGATAAGCGCAACAAAGTCGGCCATGGGTAAATAAATATATTGTTAAGAGGATTGATATCGTTGGGCTACAATTAAATTTGCATAAATAAATAACTATGCTACTCAAATTAGTACAACATCGAGAAAGCTTGTTTTCAAGGTAAAGCATAGGGAGAAGTTACAAGAGATTTCAGTAGTTTCGTTGAGGCTGAGTATCACTTCAATTGCAAATGCTTTTTCTATAGCTTACATTGTTGGCTAACATCTGACGATAACAGATAGAATGTTCTTATCTTCAGAAAATGTCTGTCAGTTTTTTTTTCCGAAAATATCATTCAAAGGTTATTCATCTAAAAACAACATGGATTTTGAAAATAAGCAAAATTCAAACTTAATGGGAAAGGGTTTTGATTAAAGACTTAATGCATTTCAAACGACAATCTAATTTTCTAATTTTCACTTGAAAGAATGTTTTGCAGAATTTTTTTATGTTACATAATTGGGTTTATTAGATTATGGTAAAACACATTGAACTATCTGCTTTTCTTTTAGAAAACATGCCTTTATGGATGATTTTCTAAGGTAAATACATTCGTATTCACCTTATGCATGAGTAAAGCTATCAAAACATCTATTCAGCCACCTTATTCCCCCGGGTTTGAATCCCGGAGAAGACATGGATGTTTGTAAATGTATAGTGTCTGTGCGGCATGGGACACTTTAAATATGCGGCGAGCCGAAAGTTTTCGCGAGAGGTTGATGGTAGGGGAAAAGGGGTGGGAGACCCTTTGATCTGTCGTCCTCGAGTGCTTTCCATCAAAATTGGGGGCGGAACTGAGCAATGTCGTACTGTCACCTGTATGGTGCGCAAGGCTGTTGCCAAAGACATGCGCAGTCTTTCACTCTTTGCCACCATGAATTCCGTGGGCTTGTTCTAAGTTACTGTCAGATAAGTGAGGTAAGCCGCAAATATTATTCACATGTGACTCAAACGGGGCTTACTACTACCTGTGCACACAGATAAATCCATCTGAAGTGGCGCCAGCCTTGTTAGACTCGGACCTGAGCCATGGTCACCAACGAAGATGTGTCTGAAGACATCCAGAACAACAGTGGGATACTAACCTGACTATTGTCCGTCACATAGCCTGAACGCAAAGAGTTTTTACCTGGCGAGCCTTTTCATTTAACGATCGCACACCTGTGGTTGTCATCCGCTGCACACACCATTGCAGCATGACGATATTCAACGCTCTTTGTCAACGCTCTTTCGAGCATTTCAACAGGATAATGCTCAACCTCATACAGCAATCATTTCTGCTGATTGTCTTTGTGCTTATTCTGTCACCAGATCTCTCTCCAATAGAGCATGTTTGGAGTCTGAAAAACAATCGTCGCCGATCTGTCTCTACAGGAGAGAGTTCGGCATAATCTGCCAACCCTACGAGTTAATGCCAAGCTGAATAACAGCTTGCATAATGACCAGAGATGGGCTAACGCCTTATTGGTTTTATTCACTACAAGTATCTTTTGAATAAAACATTCAATTCCTTTGAAATTCTCCTACATATATATATTACGGATTTTGGATTTTCATCCCATTCGGATAACTCTTTTTAATTGCTTCATTTTTTATTTTTTTAATTAGACTCAAATTATTAATTAAATAATTAACTTTGCTGTCTTAGAGTACATAACGTAATAAATATCTGGCACATAATACAAGCTTCTAGAGCTGTTCCCAACTCAGAATGGTAATTTATCTTGATTTAAGTTCAACGCGGTTTAACGGTTTAGTTTGTAAAGAAGGATTTCAGAGGCAAAGGCGAAGTTTGTTTTTCACATACTTCCATTTCAAATTCCGGCAAACTTTTTAACTTAAGACAGCAGTGGGGCTCGTATGATGGCTCTTAATGAACATGACCAACATCAGTTGATAAGAATCATTTACATATAACCATACGAACATCGCATGTACCTGAGATAACGTCTGAATTCAGTGCTAATATGTCTCAACAAACATGAGGATTGCACAACATTCTTTTCAAGATATGGGCTTTAGAAGTCGACGCCTAGCCTGATGATATAAAGCTATGGCTTCTTCTTAGCTCATAAAGACCGCTGCTCAGACATTTGATATCTGTAAAAAAGTAGCCTGGTCTGATTAGTACCGTTTTTAAACGAATAGAAGGGTTTTTTTGCGGAGAAAACTCTATGAAGCCATTAATGCTATACTTAAGCAAGAGACTTTACAGGCTGTAATGGTATGGGAACTTTTTAGCTGGCATTCGTTGGGAACCTCGTAAGACTGGATTAAAATATTTAGAGCCCTAAACACTTAAAGAATTATAGTACTCTCGCATTTACAGTATAATGCTTTTTCCCCTCATTCTTTCTCTCTCGGTCTTGGTTTAGTTGCGTAATGCATTCCAAGTTAAAATCAGCAATGAGAAACTTTTGTGGTACTCCTTTTCCCTGATGCTCTAAGGACGTGCTTAGTGCTTAAAGGTAACCCAAATAACTGAACACTTTGTGTCCATCCTTCCTGATACGTTTGTGGGGTTTTACTTATTTAATTCAATGTTCAATCTTAGATCCCACAAACACTAACAAGCGAATAATCGCTTAAGTGTAATAAACACATAAGACTTACGAAGGGTTAACTACCCATTATTTCTCATAATTACAATCAGTTCCTAACTCAGAACGTACACAAAGCCAGCCTCCACTTGGGCTTGAACTTAAATAATTATGAAATTTAAATAAACTAAGCTTAACTAAAGCTATCTGAAAGATATAGCCGAAGCAATCAGGATTCTAAGTAGTTGGCCCCTAAATATTAATTAAATCGGCGAAGCCAAGCAAGGGCCTAAAGTATGGCCGAGCGTAGTATTTAAGAGAGAACGTAGCCAAATGGCAAACGCGCGATAGTCAGGAAAATCAGACTCTCTCTCGCGAAGTCGGTGAAACATCGACTTAAATAATACACATAAAACTCATTTGCATTCACTGCGCTTCTGAAATTACATTCTGGTAGGAAACTGTAAGCTGAAATTAGAAAGATACGAAAGTTGCATAACTTAAAATAACTGTTAATAAAATTAGGATAACCTTACACGTTATACAGGTCTATGTCCTGTCTTCGGTTATACTGTCTATTGAATCTTGGTGGATTTTGCCTTTTTAACACTGTAACACACCGCCACACAGTGCCCAGATTTTAGTCTAGAGCTGCTCAATTATGGTATTGGAACTCTCATCTAAGTCTAATATCCTGCCAGGTGCACCTAAGTTACAAGATCTCAGCGTTATCGAACACATCTGGAATGCCATACAACTCGCTGTGGTATAATCTTACACTTCCAAATACACCGAATAACTGAACTGCTTTACAGCAAGAATATAGTATTCATTATATGCAGAACGTTAGTGCATAATCGTGAAATCCTTTTTTTTTTTTTTTTTTTTTTTTTTTTTTTTTTTTTTTGCAATTCTACGCTTTTATGATTTTATGAGGGACTTGTCCAACTAGATTTGTCAACCAGTTTTTCAGGAACATCAGTGTATACATATATGACTTAATGAAAGATTATCAGGTGGACAAAATTAAATAAATAAAATAATTAGTTATTAGGTAAAATATAAGCCGATAAATGGAAAATTAACTAATAACAAATAGCTGAATCTAAATTTAAATATTCAGACTTATCATATTTGAGGCTGGGACTGGAATTAAAATTTCACTCAATATCTGAGAAGCACCAGAGTCGGTTTTCGGCTGAATTTAACCCATGACTACTGCATGATGCATGATCTTCAAATTCGTAATAATCTTTGGCGTCTTTGTAGTTAATTCTATCAATTTACTTTGAAAGTTCAAAATTTGAAGTTTGATTTCTGACTGCTTTTCACGTTATATGCATTTTAATAGAAAAGCAAAAATAATTTAGTTTTAGGTTCGCTATAGATTCATAACTAATTAAACCAAATGTAATTGTCCCAAGAATGTAGGGCCTAATTTTTTCAGTTGCTAGCCTACATTTTTCTAGTTTAAATATAATAAAAACTGTATACGTTCTAGTATTCCACAGAAATAAGAGCATATAAATAAGCATATTAAATCAAATTTCAAATGCCATAAAATTAGTATCAAATTTGTTTATTAAAAAGCAGTTATTTGCAGTTTCGCTTGCATATGTTCGTTTGCATTACAACGTTTTAAAAGGTCAGAGCACGTAGAATGCATATTGCTTTACCATTGTTTGAAACTGGAATATGAACTTTGGAATGTGTCTCTGTGATTTCACTACAAAAATCATTTTACTTATCACTGTTAATTCTTTTCAGATATATTTACACGAATCAAGTGTCCTTCTCAACAGTGGATTCTACTTTACGTCTGTTACATCCAAGTCAAGTATATCATCTTCCACAACTTACTTCTCACTGCCTCAGTCACATCTCAAAAAATGTTAATCCATCAAATGTCCTTATGGTGCTTAGTCATCTTCTTTGTCCAGAAGTCCATCATCCTTCCATCAATTTCTCACCGATTACATCACTGAAAGATAACTCATCAAATGAAGAGAACCACGAGAACGATAATGAAAGAAACGAACTCGTTTTCAAATGCTTCCTTCTAGTAGACCATCATGCTGATGAAGTGCTGCAAAGCGAATACTTTGAGACTCTTGAACATGAACTCATGGTTGAAATAGTGAAAAGAGATACGCTGGAAGTTAGCTCTGAAGCTATTGTGTTCGATTCGGTTATGAGATGGGCTTGTAGAGCATGCAAAAAGCAAAGAAAAGAATTAACTTCGGATAATAAGTGCTCAGTATTGGGAAAAGCTCTTTTTCTAGTCAGATATCTCGTAATGACACCAGAGGAATTCCTTCGAGGACCTGTTAGTCAAGGTGTCCTGAGCAAAGAAGATAAAGAATTATTTCTATCCCGATTGACAACCCATAATTCCTCACCACAAATTTCACTTCCAGATCGCTGGAGCACATGGAAGATAGCAGTAAAACGACAAAATTATCACAGTCTTCTTCCAGTAACATCTCCTCACTCTGAATTGCCGTCCAGCAATACAGACATGTCTGTGTCACCATCCAATTCAATCCAGCCAGTGAACTCGAACGTTAAGAGGAATGACAGAAAGAAAAAATCAATGTCCAAAAAGCTGCTTAATGGAATGGGTGATTTGGTTATCTGTGTTATCCAACTGCTTGATTAAAACTGATACTCCATTTCCAAAATGTCTTAAAATCATTAACTAGAAACTTTGTATTAGATAGTAATCAAGAATAAACTTTCAAGTAATATTTTTATAATGTGATATATGTTTAAAAATCTAACGCATCAGAACATACATTTCTGTAAGATTTAAATTCTTACTCAAGGTACTGTACTTCATGTTTATCTGCCATTATGAGATGTTCTTAAAGTGCCGATGATAGACTTAATGATCAAGAATGTCTAGTCTAGACAACGTTCGTGTTTTCTTATGAATTTTGATTCTGTTAAGTTCTCTCGATAGAACAAATTGCTTAATTTTGTCCTATTAATTATGTTACCATTAAATTCTTTAACATTTTAATACTTTGAATAATGTTTGCATGCTCGCTGCATTAAGTATTATGCTTTTGTATTTCATTTTATTGTAAATATGATTTATGTGTGAAGATTTAGAATCCTCCTTTATTAGCCATATATTACTGTTATGCTAACTGTTTATTGTTTAGAATCTTTATATTGTTTTTAGGAAAAGGAGCTGAAAATTTGGGTTTGTTACACTGTTAAAACTAATTCAGGTGATTCTTTTATTAGCAAATATTCAAAACCACTTTGTTAAAAATTCACTGTAAAGTTTTTTAGTATATGCTTACATTTATTTCCTTTGCCAAAAGTTTTAAAACTTATATTATATGGCCTAAATTATATTAAAGAAATCTTTTAAGTATATAAAAATCAAAAACAACTTTTGAACAATTTAAAGGCACCAAAAATTAACATTTAATCGTTATATATTTGCAAGAATTAAAAATATAAACGCATATACAACTTTTGCATCATAAAAAATATTTTAAATGTCTTTTTCAACAACCTCAATTTTTAAAAAAATTCGCAGTTAAGGGTATTTATCTCTGGACTTTGTTTTTTACGAAGAAAAATATCTTGAAAACACCGCAACTGGGGGCGATTTCGGCCTAAATACAAAATTTTATATCCAGGCGATAGCGCTTATCAGTAGAGTCTAAACTATCTTGGTTTTTGTGTCACATAAAATTATTTGAATTCCATACGCAAACTCTGAAGTTATTCATACATAAAAATATACAATTCTGTTTCTATCACACATAAATGTTGTACATTATTTTAATGTGAACATTAGTCTAATCTCACAGTGAGTATCATGTACACAGAGATTAATATTAAGACTAAACATTTTCTCTCTATCAGATACATAAACTTAACAATAAAATTTCAATAAGCAGTTGCTTATACAGGCAATTTGAGCATTTATTTAGCATAACATATTAATATGTCAGTGTGACAGCATTAGAAACCGTGCAGACTATAAGCCTTTTAGAAGTTGTAAAGTATTTAGCTAATAACTTGTCTCACCAAGGAAATACTGAAAAAAATTTATCCCACTTAAATCACAGTTTATCTTGGAAATTGAAGCATTTTATACTTTTCAAAACGTCAAAATTCTCGATTTTTAACAAATTTATAACCAATTAAAAATTGTTTATACATATACAAATGTATGCTTTCTCAATCTACCTTTCAATACAAATTATATTGTCAATAATATTATAGTACTTTTCTATGAATGGTTAAGAATTTTTCTCTTCCTTTGAATTTAATAATATATAGTTATAGATAAGTTTTTCTATGGATAAATAATTTTTAAATCGTTATGTATCTATCCTTATCAAAATTCTCATAAAGGCTTCCCTGCGCTCTATCAGATAATTTGGACTCTACAATTAAATTACAACAGTTTCATGTTTGATAAATCTAGTCTGACTTGTTTTGATGTTAACTGAATTTCTCTTATTAATGCTCAAGTATTATACAAGAATAATTAAACATTATATAGTACTTTTTCATGTACTTCTGCTGTTATAATGCTATTGTTATGGATTTGTAATACTTTGAAATTGTAACAGCTTTTTTGCATGCATCATAATAAAATGTTTCGTGTAATAAAAACACAATATTCCCTTTATAATTTACAAATTTAGAATTGGTCTTAAAGGACTTACAAAAAATCTGATGCAGACACCACATGACTTCCTTATACGGAATATTAAACTGTAAAAATTTTTTGTTGCATTTTATATAAACTTATTTCCTCGAAATTCACTAGAGATATATTTCTCATTCAATTAATTCAGTTCTCACTTCGCGGCAAGGAAAATACATAAAACTTCAAAATAGCTTCATTAAAAATTTAAAAGTATAGAAAAATATAAAACACCAAATACAGTTGAACAATTAAAAAAGTAATTTTTTAAGATTAGAATTAGAGATTTTCCGTAAAAACTAACCATTTGGCAGATTTCTCGGTGCACAAAACTAAAAGTTTCTTTTTGGTCCCACTCGGCAAAAAGACACTAAAGGTGCAGAAACTCGCTTAATTCTCTATTCTGCTAAGTTTCAAATGTAAGCAAATATGGCTGCTATAGTAAAAAAAATTAGGCTTAGCCGCACTTAAACAACTTTTAAATTGTTGATAATGCTACAACTATTGCATGCAGATTACCTAAAGGCATAAAAACCTTAACCAGAACATAAGAATAACATAATTCAATCATTTTTAAATTAAAAAATTCACAATTTACCAACATATAACAAAAATACACCACATGGCTTCGTTGTACGGAATATTAAATTATACACATTTTTTCCTGCATTTCATTTAAACTTATTGAACTGTATTAAATCTACTTCTTGATAGCGCATAAACCACAATAGAATAAATGTGCTCTTTAAAATTCACTACAGTCATTCCTCGCTACTTCGCGGTTTATCGCGACCTCAGTACATCGCGAATTGTTCAAAAATATTCATCAAAAATTCAAAATTGAGGAATTATGGCGCGAAAGTTGCTCGCACGCCAGCAGAATGCAGGGAGTGCCCGCGCAGTTTAAAGTCTCTGATTGGCTGGCTAGCATCTCGCAAGCTGATTGGCCTAGACATTTCCCCAACTTCGCTCTCATACCCAAAGAAGACGACCGCGCTCATTCAAATCAATTTTGAGTAGTGCTTAATCTCGAGGTGTGCTAATTTTTGCTGCTCTCTTGTGTCCTTTTTGTACAAAATAGTGCTTGTGACGCCCTTGAAAATGGGTCCTAAACGTCCTCCACCCTCTAAATCCTCTAGTGAACCCAAGAAGAAGAGAGAACGAGGAAGTTAATTTATTGGACATGCTTAAGGCAGGCCATAGCTATGCGTCTGTTGCACGCCATTACCGATTGAACGAATCGACGGTTCTCTATATAAAAAAAAGATGAAGTGAATATCCGTAAAACTGCCTCGACATCGTTTTCCACGGACACTAAGCGAGTTGTGACTTCTCGTAATAAGCGAATTGTGGACATGGAGAATACCTTATCAGTGTGGATATCGGACTGTCGGGAAAAAAAGGTTAGTCTCGATACCAATATGATTCGGACTAAAGCCAAAGCCCTGTACAATAGCCTCGTTCCCGAAGGAGAGTTGAACGAAGACGACGGAAATGACCTCAGACTAGAACTAGTGCCTCGAGTGATCCTACCCCACGAGAAAAACGTAGTTACGTTACCAGAAAAGGCATAAATTCGTTCGATAAAAGATTCGAGAAATTCAAGAGGAGATTTGGCCTTCGTAGAGTTCCTTTGTATGAGGAGGCATCCTCGGCAGACCAAGAGGCAGCTCTTCTTTACGTCGAGGAAGAGTTTTCGTAGATAATTGATGAAGGCGGTTATCTCCCGGAACAGGTCTTTAACATGGATGAAACTGGTTATCTTCTGGAAGAGGATGCCATCTCGGACGTTCCTGTATAAGGACGAATTGAAGAGGCCAGGGTTCAAGGCCCACAAAGATCGAGTGACTCTCTTTATGTGTGGGAATGCTGCGGGCTTCATGCTCAAGCCCGGCTTAATTTACAAGTCCATGAATCCTCGTGCTTTGAAAAACAAAAACAAAGCCTTGCTGCCCGTCTACTGGATGCACATAAATAAGGCATAGATAACAAAAGCCCTTACACTCTACTGGTTTGTAAACTGCTTTATCCCGCAGGTGAAGCTGTACCTCGCTGAAAAGGGGCTGCCCTTTAAGGTCGTCCTCTTTATAGATTGTACAGGAGGACATGCAACCAGTCTCCATTATGACGCGCTCCAAGTGGAGTTCCTTCCCCCCAACACCACTTCCCTTATACAGCCCATGGATCAGGGATCATTCAGGTCTTCAAGGCCCTCTACACGAGATCAAGCGAGGTCCACGATGGAGGGCTTCATCTCCTCCATCGACGAAGAGAACATGACCTTCAGCCTGATGAACTATTGGCGGAGATACAACATTGCAACGTGCCTGGTCAACATTCAGAATGCTCTTAATGAGAAGAAAGAACAGACACTGATTGCAAGTTGGAGGACATTGTGGCCAAAAAACGTCATCCATAACTACAAGGGATTTACGCCTGACGAAGTTCACCATTTCGCCGTAGATAAGGCTGTGAGGCTGGCTCGGTTGGTAGCCACTGAATGGTTCTCCGACATGACGACGGAAGAAGTGAACAAACTGATCGAGTGCCACTCGAATCGCCTAACCGACGAGGAACTCGTCGAAATGACAAGATCAGCGAGTGAGAAAGAAGAGGAGGTAGCTGACGACAGTGACAACAACGAAGCTGAAGAATGTGGCCTTACCTTGGGAAACCTGCAAGAGCTCTGCAACGTAGCACGGACTCTGTAACAAAGGGCCGAAGAAATTGACGACAACATGGTCAGAGCCGTAGAATTCAGTAACCGTATTGATGGTATGTATAATAGCTTTGTACAAGGGCATCTTTGCTCGGAAAAAAAACAACGGTCATAACTCCCCATCGCGATGTTCGTTGTGCGCCGCCGAAAACGTTCTGCAGAAGCTCCTCCTGTTGCCTCTACGCCGCCTCCTGCAGCTCTATCCGAAGCCGCCCGCGACGATCCAGCGCCCCTAGCACCTGACGATGAGGTGTCATCTGAGGAGTACTAAAGCTCTCATTAACCTGCGCAATAAATCGTCATCATCTTCTTCACCTCCATCGTACTGCACAGGTGTTTCATCGACATTTATAATGATCAAGTGAAGAGAAGCTATTGTCAGAGGTGAATTACGTACCTTATTATAAAAGAAAAGTTGTTATAAGAATAAAAGAGTTTTAAAAGCGTATTTACAGTATGTATACTTTAGTTACATCTATGTATGTTGCACACACACGCGTATCATATTTATATTATTTATACATTATTGTATGCATGTTATTTATGCTATTAATATTCTATTTATATGTTTGAAACTATTCTTTAATGTTCTAATGATAACATATGCATTTATATGGTTTCATATGCGCTTATTGATATTATACATATACCAAAATGTACGTATGTTAAAAAATGAGAGAGTGACACTACTTCGAGGTTTTTCACTTATCGCGGCTGCTTCTGGTCCCTATTAACCGCGATAACTGAGGGATGACTGTATATTTATTTACCATAGCGACATTCTGGCTCTAGGTTAACTTAACAGCGTTACATCTCATTCATTTTATAACTCAGAATGCACAAAAATTGCATCATCTGAAGAATTATCTAATCGTTGCCACATGTTCTATATAAATACTCTAATAAATCCAAAACGATGTATAAACGAAATTAACAAATAAAAAAGAAACAGTTTTTCACAGACGATTCAGCGCAGCTCACCTAATGCGCATGCGCTACCCGTAAACATTCTTCTTTGTCCGAGACAGACTGACGGCAATATTTTCTGCTAACACGTAACACTTATTTTCTCGAATTTCGTTAGAGATATATTTCTCATTCAATTAATTCAGTTCTCAATCCGCGGCAAGGAAAATGCATAAAAACTCAAAATATTTTCATTAAAAATTGAAAGCTATAGAAAAACATACAACACCAAGTAGAGTTAAAACAATTTTTACAATTAAAATTACAGTTTCTACGCAAAAACAAGCAATTCGGCCAGCAGGCAAAATGAGACAGATTTTTTTCGGTGCACAAACCTGAAACTTTTGGTCTCACTTGGCAAGGACGCTATGCTCAGTCAATATATGGGGTAATTTAATAACTTAAATGATAATCCCACAATGGATTAAACATGATTTAAATCCCAATAATAAGAGAGGTTCGCAATAATGATTTAATTCGCAATCTTTGTTGTTGCGAAGCTCAATTTCTGTAGATTGGCAACAAATCCGCTATTCTGCTACGTTTCAAATGTAAACAAATATAGTTGTTATGGTCAAGTTATTAGGCTTAACCGTACTTGAACAACTTTTAAATTGTTAATAATTCTACAAATATTGCATGCATATTTACTAAAGGCATAAAAACCTTAACCGGAAGATAAGACCAACATAATTCAATCACCTTTTTAAGTAAAAAATGCGCAATTTACCAACATATAAGAATTAAAAAACGTAATTGTAAAAGAATTTAATGTTACCCACTCTGTTACTCAGCTCAATGAGCCGAGTAACAGAGTGGGTATATTTATATACTTAAGGTGCGGCCGATTGCAATCAAAAAGAGGGGTGTACATTTACATGTTATAGCAGTCCTATATACAAAATTTCAACATTCTGAGGCTACTCGTTTTTGAGTTATGTTAAATACATACATGCGTACGTACGTACAAACACCACGAAAAAAATCTCTTCTGAATCCATTTTAAATCAGATTTTATAATTCGTTTGGGGAAAAAGAGTCCTTTATTCTGCCTTACGTACAAATGTCACGCAAAAACATTTAAATTGCATTCGAAAGCTGTCAAAATAGATATTTTCGTTGAATATGATACACGGAATTTTTCGTGATTACAATACTTCCTTTACTTCGTATAAGAAAGTAACAATACGGCTGCTATGGTAATAAAATCTGATGTGTACACCACATGACTTCCTTGTGTGGAATATTAAATTATACGCATTTTTTCCTGCATTTCGTTTAAACTTATTTCCTCGAATTTCAATAGCGATATATTTCACATTCAATTCATTCAGCTCTCACTTCGCGACATGGCAAAAATACACGAAACCTCAAAATATCTTTATTAAAATTTGAAATATATAAAACATAAATACAGTTGAATCAATCTAAAGATTAATTTTTACAATTTAAATTACAATTTCTACGCAAACATAAGCAATTCGGCCTGCGGGCAAAAAGGCAGATTTTTCGGTGCACAAAACTGAAAGTTTAGTTTTGGTCTCACTTATGAAAAAGACACTGAAGGAGTAGAAACTGACTTAATTTGTTGTGGACTCTATGTTGAGTCAATATATGGAATAATTTAATAACTTAAGTGATAATTCCAGAATTGATTAAGCATGATTTAATTCGAAAATAGAAGATGTTATCTTTGTTGATGAGAAGCTTAGTTTCTCTAGATTGGCAACAAATCCACTATTCTGCTAAGTTTCAAATGTAAACAAATTTGGCTGCTATGGTAAACAAAAAGTAGACTTAGCCGCACTTAAACAACTTGCAAATTGTTGGCAATTCTACAACTTTTGCATGCAGATTAACTAAAGGCATAAAAACCTTAAACGGAAGATAAGAACACAATGCAATCATTTTTAAAGCTAAAACTGCACAATTTACCAACATATAAGAATAAAAATGGTAAAGTCACTGAGCCGAGTAATAGAGTGTATATATATATATACATATAGTTATATACTTTTCGTACGGTCGATTGCAACCAAAACAGCAGGAGCACACATGTTATAGCAGTCCTATATACAAAATGTCAACGTTCTGAGACTACTCGTCTACTTCATTTTTTAGTTATGCGAAATATACATATGTACGTATGCGCAGACGCCACGAAAATATTCTTCAGAATCCATTTAAATCAGTTTTATAACTTTTATGGGGAAAAAGAGTCCTTTATCTTTATTCTGTCCTTACGTTCAGATATCACGCAAAAGCATGGTTAGATTGTATTCGATAGCGATTTTCGGTGAAATATGATATCCGAAATTTTTCGCAATTACAATACTTCCTTTCTATTTCGTACAAGGAAGTAAAAATTATTATGAAATTAGTTCAAAAAAAAAAATCTGAAAGATTTCAGATTTTAAATTACGTCCAAAGGCGCGTTTTTTTAACGTTTCGTGTGCTACCTTTTTTTATTAAATATCATGTACTACGTACTCAAACCATAAAATTCAGTTCAAAATCAATATCGCAAAATCATTTTAAAATGAACATGTCTTTAGAATTTCCGTAAGTCTCGTGCGCTGGAGATAAAAATGTTTTTCTTT
>KK113555.1:122344-133150 GCA_000611955.2 Stegodyphus mimosarum | reverse complement strand
GTTGTTTTTTTTTTTTTTTTTTTTTTTTTTTTTCCTAAGAGTGTAATTTTGTTTTCATTAGAAGTCAACACAAGTAAAATTTCGGTTCCGAATGAAATTGGTTTACGTGGCAAAATGTTATTTTTATTCTGGTTGATATATGTTTCGGGTGCGGATAATTCTTTTAGTATTTTTATAACTGTATTGCTATCTATGAAGGAGTTGTGTGTTTTGCTTTATTTTATGAATAATATTAACGAATATTTTCTTTTCCTCTCTCAGAATGGAAATGATTTTAAAAAAAGTGAAAAAGGTTTTATCTAGTATATTATTTAAACTGTGCCACTACTTTTTTGTTTTTAATTAAACTAGAATACTTATTTTAAATTAATATTTAGTTGCCGTTATTCTGAAAAGGCATACTAATACTTGCTGCATTTTCGAATTGTGAGTTTATAAAAATTTTAAATTATTATTTCATGATATTTGAGAACAACTTATACATCTTATTGTGTTTTTCAAGAAGAACTGCAGTCGAAAATTAATTTCTTAGAGCATTTAGAATTTTGTTGACATCACAGGCATTACTAGTACAAGATTTATCAAAGTTAAATTCTATTTTGGGGGTTTTTATGTTTACTAAATTTGTGCATTTTATTGTCCATTAACAAAGTACCAATCTTTGTAAAATGTTAGTTTCGTTTTCGAAGTAATCTCAGATTAATGATTTCGTTCGATGTTGTTTTTCAAATATTGTGTAATTGTTAGGGGTAATTAAGAAATTCATAAAATTTCTGAACATATAATTTTTCTTCAAACAAATATTGAACTTTTCAACGGACATTGAAAGTACGATAATATGGCATTTTGGGACTAGCCAAGAAAAAGGACATGCAGTGTTAGCCACAGAACTGGGTCTGCCCGTCTCGGATAATTTGAAAGTGATTCAACTCAAAGCGTTAACTACAAACTCAGACAAGTATGAAGAGGGATTCGTGAAGAATCTATTGATCAGTATAACTGATGAAAGAAAAATGGCTGAACAAGCAGCTGAAAATTACAGATATAAGGTTAGCGTTAGCTGAAAAGGAAAATCTTTTGCGTGAAGAACAAGCAGCCGAAAGACGTTTGGGTGAAGAACAAGCAGCCAAAAAAAATTTTGCGTGAAGAAAAAGCTGCTGAAGATCAACGAATTGAGAAGGAGCGTGTGTTGGAGTTGAAAAAATTAAAACTTCAACTGGAGTTGCAAAACATTTCTCAAAAGAAAGTGATAGACAAGGGAATAGATCAACTCAAAATTGATATTAATATAGCTGTTCCTAAATTTAACCCTAAAGAAGACGAAATTGGATTGTATTTGACAATTTTTGAACGTCAATTGAAAATTTTAAGTGTTCCAGAATCAAAATGGGTTTTTTATCTGATCAATTCATTGCCAGCAGAAATAGCACAAATTATTGCTAGAGAAGATGAGAAAGAATCTTAAAAGTACCCCAAAATTAAGGAAATGCTTCTTAAGAGGATACAGATTAACTGCTGACCGTTTCATACAGTTTTTTGCGCAACATAATAAAAGCCCAGATACATCTTGGAGAGATGTCTACTTTGAAATAAGATCATACTTTGAAGGATGAATAACAGAACTTAACAATAAAGATTTTGAACAGCTTAAAAACCAAATTATTAGCAACCAAATTAAGAAGAAAACTTCCGATCTGAGAGAACATTTCATGGATAAGTGAGAAAACTAGAACTAACCGTTGGAATTAGCAGAGAAGCTGGATGCGTATGAAAATGTTCGTCATGGATTAAAGAAAGCTTCAGCGCCATCTAACAAACCAAATTTTAGAAATGGGTTCCCGACATCAGACAGAAAATCGAAGTCCACTGGAGAAGACCATCTAGAGAATCTGGAAAAGACCACGAGAAAACAATAGAAAATATAATTTCCAAGAACACGAACACTTAACCAAAGAAAAGTACCCTCTGATGCTATGGTTGTGGAACTCCTGGATACATACAATCTAAATGTTCTATTTCCTCAAGATCTAAAGAAGAAGCAAAAGCGTCCTTAAATAGTGCCAAATTGTTTACGTTCGAATCACCTACACCTCCATCCAGTTTAATTGTCCTTAAAATTTGTGGAGTAAATTAGCTGTATGTGCTGATACCGGTGCGACACACTCTATTGCTGGAGTAAAGTTATTCCATATGCTGCAAAGAAAAAGAGTAATGTTAAACCTAAACACATTTCTTTGACGCTCGTTGATGGAATACAGAGCAACGTACCTGCCTTGACTACAGTTGTGGATCTTAATGTTGAAGGTAAAGTGGTACTTACAGAACTAATTGTTTTGCCTGAAGCAAAAGGAAACAGAACTCTGTTAGGTACAAACTTTTTCCAATCTGCTGGGATTGCCTTAGATGTCCTCAACGGTACTTCGCATTTCTGTGAAAATCCTTACGTCCAATACCCTTTCTACAAGGTGATTTCCAAGGCTGAAAATTCTACATCCATTTCTGACCCTCAGACAAGAACTGCAGAAATTACCAATTCAGTTAAAGTTTTCGAAACATCCTTTTCAGTAAGTCTTCGAAGCGACGAAGGCAAACACCTAAGTACAGAACAACGTACTCAACTAAATCTTTTACTGCAAGAATTCAAGAGTTGATTCGAGCCAGAGAGACCCGACCCCATATAGTGAACATCATATTAATATTGAAAGTAGTCCACCAGTTGCAGAACCTCCTTATAGAATGAATCCTGCAAAAAGAGAATTGCTGAAAAAAGAGTTAGATTTTCTCCTGACTAATGGTGTAATCGAAGAATGTGAATCTCCATATGCCAGTCTTGTTGTTTTGGTACCTAAACCGAATGGTAGCATAAGACTATCGCGTCGACTATCGCAAACTTAATGCCACTACTGTTGCAAACACGTACCCTTTACCACGCATGAACGATCTTCTCACAGAAGCAAAGTCAACGGCCCATATGTCAACCATTGATTTTGAAACAGGGTACCATCAGGTCAAAATACATGAAGCTGATAATTCATTTGCTCATTTGGGCCATATAAATATTTGCGCATGCCTTTCGGATTACGAAAGGCGTCCGCAACTTTTCAACGCCTGATTGACAAATTTAAAGCAGAGGATGTGTTTGCTTTGTCGTATTTAGATGTTGTCATTATTTTATCAAGGACTTTTGATCAACATGTAAGAGACTTACGAACTGTTTTATAGAGACTTTCTTTGTTTAAACTCCAGGCTAACAGAGAAAAATGTCATTTTGCATGTGACCGAGCTAAATATTTAGATCACTGGATAACCACGAATGGAATTGAAGTGGACCCTGAAAAGGTATCTTTTATTCAGAGAATCCCTGTGCAACCAATATAAAAGAAGTTTAGTCCTTCCTGCAAACTAGTTCATGGTTCAGAAGATATGTTCCAAACTTTGAGACTATTGCAAGACCACTTAGTAATCTTACCAAAAAGGCTGTACAATGGTTTTGGGGTCCTGAACAGCAAGAAGCTTTTGAAGAAAAGATTAATAACACCCCTGTGTTAAAACAACCAGACGCATCGAAGCCGTTTCGTATCCGCACAGATGCTAGCAGTTACGCTCTAGGAGCAGTTTTTATTCAAAGAGAAGGCACAGAAAAGCATTTTATTGAATATGCCAGTCGTTTGCTCACACCAGCAGAATGAAATTACTGCACTACTGAATGTGAGGCACTTGCAGTAGTTTGCGCTCTGCAGAAATTTCGAGGTTACGTCGAAAACCAAGAAATAATTTTAGCATCTGACCACCAGCCGTTAAAATGGCTTATTGTGTATCAAATCTCCATTAGATCGTTTGCCAAGACGGGCTCTTCAGATTCAGTCCTATAATCCAAAAATTGAGTATACGCCTGGTAAAGCTAATGGGCTTGCAGACATGTTGTCTAGAACCTCGAATGTAAATGAAGATATCCCTTGTGACTTATTTGCGATATCAGCCGATTTTTCGGTAAGAAAGTCCAAAGAAATTCGAGAAGAACAGTTGAAGAAAGAAGAACTAAAAAAAATAATTGACTGCTTCGAAAGCACTTCAAAAGATGAAAACTTCGCAAACTGGACTAGCAGAGGTTATTTTAGGAATCAGGGTGTTCTGTATCGTTACTCACCAGAAGTAGAAAGAGAAGAAGCCAACTCGTGGTCCCTATCCAGGAAAGAGAAAGAGTGCTACAAGAGCACCATGACTCTCCAGCGGCTGGACACTATGAGGCTGAAGGAACTTACAATAAATTTGCCTTTAGGTACTATTTTCTAGAATGCGCAAATACATCGCTGAATATGTTAAGAATTGTTCGGAATGTAACCTTTACAAGCCGACTAATCAGAAGGCAGCTGGTCTCAGAACTCCAGTTTACGCCCAAAGGTTCGAAACTCTAGCTGTTGATTTTTTTGAACCTCTTCCAGAGCATCTGGTAAGAAATGGATTTTTATCGTAGAAGATACCAGTGCAAAATGGGTAAATGCTATTTGCCCTTAAAGAAGCAACAGCTGTCAACTGCGCCAAAACGTTAGTCGAAGAAGTTTTTCTACGTTATGAACTTCCACGCAGAATGATAAGGGATAACGGGCCACAATTTATGAGTACCGTTATGCAACAAATTTGAAAGTTTTTCGGAATTAAGCAAGACCTTATTCCTGTGTACCATCCCCAAGCAAACCCATCGGAACGTAAGAATAGGGATCTAAAACCTCGACTAGCCATACTGGTCGGAGATAAAACACAATTTCTGGGAAGAAAAACTGCCACTGATTCGTTTTTCCATGAACACTACTAAATGTGAAACCACTAATCACGCAGCATCTTTCTTGCAGTTTGGCAGAAAATTAAGAACAGATGATGTTACTCACGACCTGAGAGCATTAATTGACAATGTTAACTTCGTGGCTGAAATAACCTCATATGTCAAATGATTTGCCCGTTTAACTGCAGAGATTAAAGACCACGTCGAACAGAAGCAAGACAAGAAAAAAATATATGATCGTCGCCGTCAAAAGGTTTCTTACGAACCAGGTGATAAAGTATAGGTGAAGTTACATCCTATTTGCAGATCACAAAATAGAAAGTTTCCCAAAATTCATGCTTAAACGTGAAGGACCTTATTTAGTGATAACCAATCGTTCACCCATTACGTGTGATATTGCTGATCCAGCTAAGCCATATGAAGTCCTAGGGACCACAGCTCAGCCCTACGTGCTTATGAACTGCCCGTTTAAAGAGATAGTAGGACTGTAGCACTTCTTCAGAGACGAGGTAGACCAAAGAAACATATTTATGGCTTTTCGTCAAGACGTCGTACGAGCCAGAGGGGGGAAGTCTGTAACCCCACTGCTCAATGAGCGCCACCTAGCCGCCGCCGGAGGAAAAACCGGCCCAAAAAAAGACTATAGCCTTCAGACGGTGTACTGGAATCACGAACTAAGCATGTCGTTCTAGATTTACTTTGTAACTTAAATGTATAATTCTAATGTCCTTAAATGTAATGCTTTGTAAGATATTTTGTCACATATTACGTAAAAGCAATTTTGTCTAGAGACTTCTTGATCCTAATTACATGAATTTTTGTCGTCCTCATCATGATAAACTGTATCAAAAAATTCTTTCTATTTTCACGACGTTTCGTTAGTATAAGTTTTTATTTCTGATACGTTTAATACCTCCGTTTCTATTTCTGGCAATAAATTTTTTAAATTATTAGCGTAATTAAATAAATTGTCAAAAATACTTGCGGTGAGATTGGCATAGTAGGATCTTGTAAGGATATACTGCTTGCATTTATTCTGGAAAGAATTTTATCCCAAATAAGTGCTAATGAAATGAATTCTAAATTATTAATTTTGTTTATTATTTCTCGGGATTCCAATTTTACGAAAGATTTTTGAGATTCATCTAGAGATATATAAAGTAGAGCGATTTTTATTTCGTTGAATCCAGAGCGAATTGCTTTAACTGCATCAACTCTACAAGACCAGCTAGTAATACATGATTTTTTTACTGTGAAATGTTTATTTATTGCTGCAAAACTTCTTTCTAAAGTGTTTCACCAAAGAGTAGAAGCCAAAAACATGTATAAATATTCTCCAATGAATTAAATTTTGTTACTGCTTGCAAACATGATTCACTACCACTACTTACTATCAGATTTAACGAATGTGAAGTACAAGGAACGTAATGGGCTGTTTGACTATGTGTTTTAATGCGGTTTTGGTGCCCATTGCATTTTCTAGACATATTTGCCGCATTGTCCTCTATAGTGTCAAATATCGAGACCTAACATTTCAAGGTTCTTTAAAACTTCATTTTTTAATGATGCTCCTGTGTGCGAATAAATTGGTAAAAATTTTTAAAAAAATCTCTCTATCGGGATTCCATCTTCTGATACATAACGCAAAATGAAAGTTAACTGGTCTACGTGGGTTATGTCGGGGATAGAGTCAATTATAAATAAAAAATATTTGGCGGCTTTAACTTCTGAAGCGAATGTTTCTAACATTTTTTGTTTTACATTTCAATAAATTAATCGCGAATAATCGACGAAAGATAACTCACGTTGCCTCTTCCAGCTGACCCAAATTTTTTTTATACGAGAAGCTAAAAACTCATAGAATTCTGCCAAATATTCTGGAACTCCTATGTAATTTTCACTATGGGAGGCAGAAAAGGGTTTATTACTGCTACGAAATGCAAGAGAATTTTTAGCCAAAAACTTTATTGTTGCTACTACTCGTAGCAATGCTTTTTCCCATACTTTTTTTTTCTTACCGTTTTCCCCCCTTCTGTTACTACATTTTTAGAGCCATGTATAAATGAAATATTTGATGGTGGTTTATTTTTAACCAAATAATGTTGCATGTCTGTTGTTAAATTTAAAGGCTGCAAAGAAATATCCAAATTTTCCAAAACTAAAGTATCATTAACGGTGTTAGGTATATATTATATATTTTGAATTTCATCTTCATCACTTGCAGTTTGGTGTTTCCTAGAGGCGTTTCACATTTAAAAAAATCATTCTGTTCTAGTTAATGCCTTTAATTCCAAACCATCTTTACCTTCAGCCTTTAAGGAAATTATGTTTTAGTTTTCTTGTTTCGTCAATAGGTGGCGCCAGTAGCTTAACTCCTGTGCAGCCATTCTTATCTTATCGCCATATCTTACCTCGCTCATTTGCACTTTGCCACACGAAGCTGCTGGTTCGGTAAAACCATTGAAACGAGTCCTGTGAAAATTTGCAAATATAATGCTGATTTTTATTGTTTAATTAAATATAATGTTTGACTTAAATATTTGTTCAGGGTGTTATTGCAGTTTAATGAGCTTGTTTGTTTACATTAGCTAAGCATAAGTCATGTAATATTTGAGGTCATTGGAATGTATCTCAGTTAAGCAATTTTATCCTATATATTGGAAAACTTGCATTAATACATAAAGCACAGACATCACATTAATTCAAATCAAATTTTTGTGAAACCGGCATCTGTAATTTTGTTTCCGAAAACTTTACATTTGTAAAATTAAAAATAGTAATAATATAGAATATAATGAAAAAAAAATCTAATAAGACATTTTTTTAAAAAGGCTTCTGTAGATATTTTTGGTCTAATTATTATAATTTTTTAAGTTATTTACATACAATTATTTGTAGTCTGAATATGTTGTATATTATAAAGAAAAGTGTAAGGAAGCCGAAGGAGAAAACTATTCTTTTAAAAAGATCGATGCAAAAAAGAAGTTGGGAATCCTTGAATTAGATACTGAACATTGTTTTGATTGATTGATGACATTAGTTCTGCTACTGGTAATTTGCTTACAATATTTTTAGGAAATTTATAAGGGATTAATTTTTTCAGTCATTTCCCTTCACCTAATTAGAAACTGCCTTCTTTACCATCATTGGTCAAGTTACCATCAGATAAGACTGTTTTGGAGCACTGTGATGAATTGCTTTTATTTCTGTATCTCAATCAGTTATATACTTTCATGATTCTCAACAAGATAATTATGTTCTTTTTCTTCATCACAATGACTTTCATGTAGCGGATGTCCTCATAAAACTTATTGCCTTTCATTATAAGTATTTTTGGTTCGAAGACCTCGTTTAAAATTATGGTTATAATAATACAACATAATGCAAATGAGAAAACTTTGATGCTTAAGCATATTAAAATCTAAAATATCAAATTAGATATTCACCATTTTATGGTGATTGCTACTGACTGAACAGATTTAAATACTGAGTGATCTAAAAAATTGTTGGTGACGTTTGAATTAAGGAATACTGTCTGTCTATCAGAAGAATACCACCTAACAGAATATCTACAGCTGTCTATTGCTGCAGAAATGAACTCTAACCCATTTTTTTTTCATAGCCAGGTCTTCAAAAATGCATTCAATTTTTCCATCTTGATGCATTCAATGAGAAAATGGTAACATGCATTTTTTATTCTTTTATGTGCATAAAATACTCGTTATAATATTGCTCTGCTTTTTCTATGACCAATATTCACCAAAAACAAAATAACAGTGAAAGTTTCATTTAACCAAGGTACATCTGAAATGTGTAAGCAATCGCATATTGAGAGGACAGAGGGACTGAGCAGAGTCTCGCTTTAGCAGGCTTTACTAGCTGCCATTTGCTATACACTATTGGTGATATATCATGAGATTGGCGACTACAGACACAAGAAACGAGAGAAGAACTAGTTTTTTTTTTAAGTGTATTTCATGTTTCGCTACACTAGGTGCTGGCAATACGCGGCCAATCGACCCTCATAAAAGGCCCAGGGGTTCAAACCATTCCCGAAATTTGGAGAGGATTGACGCCAGCTGCCATACGGCAATGCTGGTCGTCTATTTGCTACCTACCAGTCGCTCAGGCTGCCCGTCGCAGGCTGCTCTTTTGGGAGATACTGTGAAGCAAAGAATCTTTGAAGACATAAAAAAAGAGAAATATTACAGAATAAGAACACCTGATTTCATAGTACACCTGATTCATCTCACCATAACCGAGTGAAGGAGATCATTAAATACAATGAAAGGGGAAAGGCAGAAGTTAAGAGAATCATTTTTGGGATTTTTTTCCTCTTGCTGGAAAGTGGCTGGCTGTTAACATCTCATAAGAAATTTTAAATGTCAATAATGGCAAAGGACTGGGCATAAATCTGTGTCGAAGCCAAGGCTATGATAATGCTTCCACTATGGCAGCTGTTCACTCATGGGTATAAGCCAGGATCCAGCAAGTTAATAAGAAAGCTTCATTTGTACCTCACTTGCTTAACTTATGCAGGGTGCATGCATTTGGAAGTGTTCTAACTCACGTAATATTTTATAAATACTAGAAAGCACTTAGAACTTCTTATTAGTAACCCACAAGAATATGTTATCAGAGATTGTGGGGGTACAAAAGCCTATAAAGAAACAGTCAGCTACCAGGTGGAGTGAGTAATATGATGCATTGAAATCTGTGATGAAACATTTTTACAAATTGGTGCAGTCTGTAGAAAAGTTGCATGATCCACAGAAAGTGTAGATGCAAGAGGTTCATTTCAAGTTTTGATTTTTAAAAAATTGTGGTTTCAACTTTCTTGGTTCCTTTCTTTGTGATGTTACATTCTTGAGAAGGTGAACAATATCTTCAGTGTACATGAACACTGAAGGAATTAGTTTGAATAAAACCATACAAAAATTAGTTGCTTTAAAATTTTTTTGAAAAACAGTCAACACGAAATGGCTGAAAATGCATAATACTTTCCACAACAGCTTGTGAAGAAATGACATACCCACTGAGAAATTAAGGCAAAAAAGGTTTAAGAAGAAAATGCCAAAAAGAAGCAAGAGATGAAACCTTGGCAATGAAACAAGAATTAAAAAAAAAATGCATGCTTCAGTCTACCAATACTTTCTGTAAAAGACTTACAACTAGGTCAGAACTGATGCAAAAAATGTATATAAAATGTACAACAGTTCAGTCATCACACATTATTGAAACAGAAACTGAAGAATTTCCGATGTTGATTTTGCAAACCTCACGGAAACTTTTGATGAGATGGAAGAAAATGAAATCTTACCACAAAATTAAATGGTTAAGACATCATATCATCTTCATGCAGGAAAAGTTAGGAAGGATGAAGCCAAAAAATAGTCTGCGGTGAAAATGTTATTGGTTTACAGTGGAAATGGACTTCTTGGGTCTCCAAGCTTCAGATGCTTCTTCCAAGAGAAGCTAAGTTGAAGTTGATTAAAAGCTATCTTCACTCACCAATGAGGCCACTGACCACTGACTTAACAGATTGGCAATCCTTTCCAATGAAAATGTAGTAGTAGCTAAAAACTTAATGATGACATTTTGTATGGTGATCATTCTAACAGGGGGGGGGGCATGAAGATTTCTGTCTCAGGCATAGGTCCACCATTGGGTTAGTTACTACAGGCATCACATTCAGTTAGAGATACTGCTAAAAGTAGTTCTTACTATAGAGACAATAAAAGATATAGTTGACACTTTCTGTGCTATAACTAGGCTAGACAGAAAAATATGTGATTGTTATATCTTTTATAAGAATGTATGCTACAAAGTTTTAAAAATATTAATAATTATGCTTAAAGCAGAATTAAATAAAGAGTACATGAAATTGTATCTCAAAATTATTTCTATTAAAACTACCCAATAAAAACTTGTTGAAAGTATCAACTGCCATAAAAACTTAACTGGAGATGTAATTAGCAAATAGCTATAATGTTATTTGTAAAATAACACAATTAAATAAAATAGAA
>KK113555.1:103365-122260 GCA_000611955.2 Stegodyphus mimosarum | reverse complement strand
TATGTAAAGTAAAATAACTGTTTTACACACACACACACAAACAAAAAAAAGAAAAAATTGCTTGTATATTAAAACTGTGTTTACTTTACCAAGGGTGACAAAAATATCTTTAAATTTTAATAACTTATAAAATTTCCATATTTAAAACTATCACAAGGCATAAAGAAGTGAAAAATATAATACAAAATGAAGTTAAATGTTTTTGTTATGAACAAAAAAAAAAAAAAAGTCATTATTGCATAGTATCCTCTTCATCAGTGCCATCATGTGTAGGAGGTGGAGATGAAGAATCAGATTTCATTCGACTATCTTCCTCATTTGTGATGAAACTGATCAGATCCATTCTAGTAACGATTCCAATCACTATTTGCTTCGTTTCTATCTTCTCCTTATCTACAACTGAAAGTAACATTTTTAGGATTAAATTTAAAACAAATAAAAATAATAAACTAAATTGCTGTAACATCTAATTACGCTTTAAAATATTATATTATTTTTCATTACCTGCTATTTTATACATGTATATGCATTTGAAATCGTATGTACTGCATATTTTACATATCTACAGTTTTATTGCTAATTCTAGTACAAAGAAATTATATGCATTAATTTGTTGCTATATTTCAGCCACTATAAAATAATTAAATGGTTTAAAAAAACACAATATCAACATATTCAAAACCTAATTTAAAATTTACAAGAATTACATTTGTAGTAAGCCATAATTCATGAATGCACTACTAATGCAGAGTATACAAAATACTAATCAGAGTATACAAAAGAAAAGCCACTCTTTATCTTTTGTGCAAACAGAAAATATATGAAGATTTGGAAGTCCAGGTTTGAGAAGGCGTCTGAGATACAGCTTATAATTATGTTTAACAGTTTTTCAATTCTGTTATTACATACTTTCTTGTATGTATATATGTTTCATTTTTCTTCTCCATATGATGCAATTTTTGAAATTTGACACATAGATGTCACTTGTACATGTGCGTATTGTAAAAATTTTTATATTAAGATAATTTCATCATTGTGATTTCATACCTTTCTTACAGCTTACAATGTGGAGAATTATTTTACTATGCGTCTTCTGCTGTTTACATTCAGTGTTTAGTTTGATTACCAGATACTACTTTTATTCAAACCCTTCCCTTATTACTAGACCACATATTACAGCTGCTGTATTTCACTTTTACAGTCCATTCTCGCATCACATGCATTTTGTGATGATTAAATAATCTATTTCTCCCTCTTCCTTTTTCATTTGTGTGTGTGTGTGTAAACTGCAGATGCTGAATTAGCAGGATAGATACAAGGAAGGTGGACACCAGATTATCACCATTATTTACAAGGTACTGTTGTTCTCACAAGCACCCTTCCATGCAACTCAAGAACTGACCACACTAGAACCCTTTTAATTTGACTATATTTTTTTCCTACCATGGAACCAGCTGTACAGTCATCCAAAGGCACTATGTGCACCTTAAGCAATCAGATCTCAGCAGTTTTTAACCCCAAATAAATTACATACAGTCAAAACCCACTATAATGAATCCCCATATATATTACTTTTTTTTTTTGTATTTTTCATATTTCTTTCAGAATTTCTGCAGGTTTTAACAAAGCAATTACTAACCCTTAAAATCATCCACATTTAGGATATTACAACCAACATTCCATCTGTAGAGAAAAACAGTTTTATGTTAGTACGCTTTTATCTTCACTGCTACTTTTGTCTGCATTCTAAACAAAAGCTCAGCATATACAAGTGTGAACCGAGTAGTTATAGGAGAATAAGGACACAATTAGTGCATCTAAGGACATCATACAGTGTCCATCACCAATCAACCAATGAATATTAATGAGTTCTCAGATTCATTTTAAATTTGTTTACTCAGACAGAGCTTTATTAAAAACTGATGATGTAATGGATATTCTGAAATTTTTGCCATTCAGGGAAAGCAGAAGTAGTACACAGGTTCTCATAAGCTTGGGAACTATACAATTGGTTTGTCCATTGGGGAATGAAATTTTCACCCTTATCAGTTTGAATATAAAAGTTCTGTCGTCCAAAGAGATTTTTGAATTCTTAAGTCTTTTACAAGACTTCTTCATAAAGGTTATTGAAACTGCTTTGTGTAGCCATGCTGCTAACACAATTAGTTTTCCAAAACAGCAAAACTGTAACATATCTTTGACTAAACTCTTTGCTTTTTCATAATGTGTCCAAAATTCATCTCCATGCTGAGTTGTAAACATAAAGAGTAAGGTAAGTATTATTCGAAAAATACAAAATCACTACAGCCAAATAGATATTTGCTCGGAATGCTGCAGTTTATCCAAATCTACAGTTGGTACTGAACAGAAAAATCGAGACTTGATAATTTTTGCTAATGCAAAAAATTTGGATACAAGGAAAAAACTGAGAAAGGTGGAGCATTACTATATTGTTACCATTTCAGGTCCAAGGTTTTTCAGGCACAAACCTGAAATGGTTTACCATTCAAAGAAGCTGTCACCTGCCAATATTTGGACAAACTCTTCAAACAAAAGCTAATGAATTTGCCAAATACTTTGAAGAGGCTGATTTTTTTGTGAGCTAACAGCTAGTTGAATATATTTAAGAAGTGGACAACATTTCTTAAAAAAAAAATTGTCAAAGAATTTAGCAGTGCTTTAAAATTAGATGTTGAAAAAAATAGGAAAACATTGTTTAGTATGATATCTTGTCAGCTAAAAAAAAAATTTAGTGCACATGAAGTTGGGTTTCTTTTAAGAGATGATGCCAAACCAAGTGTTAAGCTCTGAACGCCAAAGATGAACTAGTGAAGCATTGTCAAAAGTACCAATCAGTGTTCTTATGTGTCCCGATATGAATGGCACTGAGTGTCATAAACTTTGCTAACTGTAAAATGCCAAAAGCCAAGGTATTAAAATAATTTAACAACTGTTCCTGCTTTATGTTGGACTAATCATAATACATGGATGCAATCAAAACTGTTTGAAAAGAAGTTATAAAAGTGGGGATAAGAACTTTCAGCCCAAAAGCAAAAGAATCTACTCTTGGTTGGCAACTATCCTTCACAACAATTGTCAAAATTTTGAATGCATCAAGATTGTTTTCTCGCCCAAAAATGAAACAACCAGTGATCAGGAGCTTGAAGTTCTATTATCGGAAGTATCTTATTTTAAGTTTTTTACTTTAATATTGCACAGAAATAATTTAAATATGGAAATATAATCATTATTCTTAAAAATCTGAAGTTTAACTTAATTCTGTAATTTTATTCTAAGTATTAAGATTTGCTATTTATGTAACAAGAAATAACACATGCAAGAATCCAAATATTTAGATAAAAAGCAGGTTTTATAGTAATTATTTTCGCATGTCAGGCTTAATTGCAAATGCACTCAGGCACACAGTGAGATTTAGCATTCCAATGTCATGAGCACACAGAGAAATTTCCTTTGCATGACAGCAGGAGCAAAAGGGTTATAATTGAATATCAGTAAATCAAACTTCATGTATTATTTTACAAATATGTAAAATATTTAAATTAAATTTACAAATATGTAATTTGAAAATGAAAAACTGCTAATGAAATAAGTATGTAAACACTGATGTTCATTCTTTTTACTTAGAAAAAAATTATATAACTATAGCAAAAAATTCTTTCAAGTAATTTATGTATTAAAAAAATATTCACACTTACACTGCCTTTGGTTATGTACAACTAATGCAAAGTGTCCTCTATCCAGAATCCTAGATAAGCGTCCCAATGAAGTCTCAAGGGTAATCTGTTATAAAGATAAAATAAATTTGTAATTTTTAAATAACGATATAATGACTACATTTACAAATAACAATGCTCTTTCAGCAAGATTTAATTCAACAATTCATGCAAAAATTAACATTTACATGTAAATAACACTGTGTACCATAACTTTGCATAAAATAATGGAACAGTTGGCCTAACTTTTTATTAATGCAAATAGATTATATAAACTCTAATTTTGGAGTGATTCTTTCTCTGCACAAGTGCCTATTTTTTCTATTGCAAATAAATAATGGATATGAACTACAAGCATGTCATCATAGAATTCCTGGCAAAAGAAGGATGTAGTCTATCAGGCATATAAAAAAGGATATAGGATGCTTATAAAGATAACATCATTGAGAAGAATAATGTGCACAGATGGATATGAAGTTTAAGGGTCAAGTATTTCTAACATGTCAAAATATGCCAAAAATTTTAACATACTTTAAATAGCCTATAACTAACTGTGCTATGATCATAAAATTTTATATATGTGGAAGGCATACTCATCGCTGACTCAGCAAATACCCAGAGAAGTCTCATGTCATCTGCCGTCAGCCCAGTGCAGCACAGAGCAGCGGAGAGAACACTCAGAGGCAGACAACTCCAAGATGTGGAAGGGAATAGACAGGCTCCTTGTAAACCAAGCTATGATGACTTACTATAGCTAGCCATGGATGAGGGCAGACGTGTTCTCTTGAAGTTTATAGCAAGGACTGTTACAGGATTATGATTTCCAGTTATGCCTTCATAATTGATAGTTCTGTAAGACTTAATTATTACATGAACTGTGACTGTTCTGGACTGAATCTAATTGTGGGGGTTACAGCTTGTATGTCAATTTCATCTATCACCAGTTATATGTCCTTTTCAGCATTTTATCACACTTTCATTCATCTCATTAATTTCATAATAAAATATTTAGTTATGTTTATCTCGTGCTCTTCATGTATGTGGGTAACCTTACATATATATAGTTTGATATCTTAAAATTGCACTTGCCATCTTTAGTTTATCTTTCAGATATGAATACATTTTAAATAAAATAAAAATAAAATACCTTCTTTGTTCATCAATATAAAATTGTAATATGCATTGCGCACAACATTATGGATAAACAAATCAATACTTTAAGCAATTTTTTTTCAAATTAAAAATTTAATGTATAATTAAAAGAACCTATTTTAAAAATAACCAAAAAATATTTTCTTAAAGAGTAAATGTTTTTAAATTTGAGAAAGCAATATCAACTAATTTTCTACCATAAAAATGAAACATAATTTCTAATTTCTAATACAAGAAACATAACAGCCAGCCATCTTACACCTATAAATTATTTATACTCAGTTCATCACAATTTCTTGAAATTCTAGCCAACGCTCTCAGAGAAATTATACATGCAAACAGGAAAAAAATGTTTCAATCTTCCTCAAGTTTTTTTCCTATCATTATAATAGAAATTATTAAATCGTTATTTCCCATTTTATATTTTTCTAATAAATACAAATTTGGTAAAATAATCTGTGTTGGGTATATCGTCTCACTAAAGTGATAAAGATGATATATGATAAGATTAAAATGGCTGCTAAGGAAATGGGCATCTTGAGTCAAGTAAGTGCATGTAATAGGATAGTCTGAAGTGAATTTGACAAAGGCCAAAAGCTAGGAATGACTGTCTTCAAAAAGGCATTGTTCATTATAAGCCTGCCTTTGTGAATACCTATAAAAATGAAAGAACAACAGTGAATTTGGAAAATAAATGCCAAGGATTTAGGCATCCAACACCTGATCAACGATTGCAGATGTTGGTAAACTTGGTAAAGAAAAGCAGCTGCTAGTGGCTAACAGAAAGAGTCGCTCCAAGAATAAAGATTGCATAATCTATTTGCATTTATAAAAAAATTAGGCCACCCATTGCATTTTTTATGCAAAGTTACTTGTATGTAAATGTTTATTTCTCCATGAGCTGCGAATTAAATCTTGCTGAAAGAGCACCATTGTTTGGCTCAAAGCTCACAGTGCAAGTTTAAGTATAAATGTATCAAATTACGCAGTTCGTCGAATCCAATTGGATATGGGAATCTATGCCCTTTTTATATGTCTCAGTTAACCCAGAATCATTGATATTTATGGCTTTAGAGGCCTGAAAACACCATGATTGGACTACGCAATAATGAAAAAGATACCTGGTCAGATGGATCATAATACTATATAGATTAACTTGATGGGCCATGCCAGGTTACTCCATCTTCCAGGTGAATAGGTAATTCACATATGTGCAGCAGGATATAAGTAAGTGAATAATAGATATAGTATGCATTAAGAGATGTTATCATGAGCTTTTTTGGGATGCATGTTACTGTGAATATTCCATAAAAAGTGCAGACTATATGAACATCATTTCTGCTAATTAGATACATCATTTCATAGCTTCTGCCATTCTTACCAAAAATAGATTCTTCCAGCAGGACAATGTTTCTTCTCAGAAGACCAGAATTATACTGCAGTATTTTGAGGAATGCACTGATAAATTCACATTTGATGTTCTGTTCTATATTACTGGATATTATCCTACCAAGAAAATTTGGTATGTCATAGTATGTTAGCTCAGAGCTCTTCAACCACCTTCTCATAATATACAGGATTGCATGAGTTCTGCAAATTTGGTAGAAGCTTCCTTTAACAAGTGTGTGCAGAGGAGGATTAGGAAGATATTTAACAACTAGCTTTCTAGCTAACTGAAGCTGTTGGAACAGATGAAGAAGTACGCATAGTAGAATACATGCCTTGAAGAACTGTAGCTGTCTTGCATGCCAAAGATGGTGCAACATAGTATTTAAAAGCGTTGTTTTAATGTTTTTGTTATGGTCTTGAAATAAACTCTAAATTAACTCGCAAGGTAAAGCAACTGCATTTTAACAACACACTGTTCAAGGCTACACAGATAATTGGACCTATTTAAGTGAAGCTGAACCACAGTTATAACATTGTTAAGTTCTTTATTAAGCTAGGGAACACACCTACAGAAACATGGGATATGATGGAATAATTGTACGGTAACCACACATTATCAAGAAGCTCTGCATTTGAATGGCACATAAGTTTCAGGAAGGTAGAGTGTGGTGTAGTAACTATTAATTGCCATAAATTTCTAACTTTCCGACTATCTGCCAGGCATTGTTTTGCAACACTTTTTACTGCTTGTGGGTAAGTGCATGCACAAACACAAACAGTCCAGTTGCCTGCACATGCTGCTGAATGTAACATGGTCTGAATACTTCTCATTAAATGTTAGGTTTTTACTACCTCCAATCATCGTGATATACTGTTCTTTGATTAATTACTTTCTCAAGATTAAGCTACATATGGATTAATAACATTTTATAGCTGATGAATTCTATAACTTACAATTGTGAGCCAAAGAAATGGAGATAATCACTTATCTTATTGGATTTATTGCTAACTTTCATCAACTTCTTTATGCACATAATTTCATATCTGATGCTGATTTATTTCCCACTTAAAAGTTTGATAATTTAGCAATGCAGCAAATCATAACTTCATTTTTTAAATGAATTTTGTACTGAATTCTATCACTGAACTCTGTGATAACATCATATGTGTATTTTATTAGTCAGACAATTTTAGGATTATGACATAACAATTTTTTTCTTTCATTTAGATTATTTAAGGTAAGTTCTAATTTTTTACTTTAAATTTTTGTAATCCTCTTATTTTCCTGCTTTATTAACAGTTTTGCTCAGTATGCCAGACACATATCCTACACCTCGAATATCACATGTTGTCACATGTACACTTTTAACAGCCAACAGCAAAATCTTATTAGTCAGTGAGAAAATCGTAAACCATAACTATAGCACTCTGAGTTCAACCTTCTTTATAGAGTATGACATTCCTACTCTCAGCAGCTGTCTGGTGAACACCTTACCACTTAACTCTCTCTTCTCATCAGGATGGGAGAACAGACTGCATCCATTATAATACAAAAAAATGTATTTAATTGGCCACTATGTCTGCTACATCTTTTATGCAACAAGTTCCATTTCTCTATCATGTTCACCACTCCATTGTGACATCAGCTTCTTAAGTATTACATATATATATATATCATTTGTTTCTATAAATAACTTATAATTTCATTTTAAGATTAAAAACACTTAATATTTTTTTCAAAAATGATGAAGATAAAAGAGATACACATGATATTTCTATATACAGAAAGTAACCTCTGTTGAAATGTTATGCTTGAGGTTTGATCTAAGATAGTTCTCAGGGCAATACAAGACTACACTGGAAAATTAATGTTAATCTTTTTGCATGTATTTATCAGTGAAACATTACTGTATCTATGTATGTTACACACATATTATATTTTATTAAGAATTTAGTTGTTTTTATGGAGTCACATAACTAAGGTTGTTTCTGTAAAATTATTTTGCAGATAAGAGAATCTCACTTTCTATTATTAACACATATATAAATATTATTATAACATGACTTTTAAAAAGATTTGAATTCCTTCTCTAAACATATTAATAACTTAAAAATATAATTATCAATATCACACATACACATGCAAAAATCTGTAAGAGTGTTTCCCTCCCCCAACCATATAAATTCTGATGTACACAATAAAAAGGAAATTATAAGCTTTCTTTCTCACCTTATGAAACTTTGTATACAAAATGTCAGATACCAATGAAGTGGTCATCAAATTACCAGCCATGATTTTTGCCATTATATTACCAAGTGTAATCATACCTTTTATTTCCCTAACAATAAAAAGACTAACATGTAATTTATGAAATTTATTTCAAACTAGAAAATTCAATAAGACTATTATTAACATTTCTAAACTTACCCTGAATCATCAACAACAGGAAGCTGATCATAACCTTCCCTGTTCATGATATCAATTGCATCTTGACATGACATGTGAGGTAATATTGTTAGAGGTGCTAATAGATTCAGACTACTGACTTTTAAATCCCACCACCTACAAACAAATTAAAATTAAAAAATCTCAAATTAAAACTTTAAAAAAGAAAACAATTTTATTCCAATTTTTTTAATATTCAAGATGTATTTGGTAAGAGACGAAATACAGCAAACAATAAATACTAAGTTGCTGAGAAAGTATAGCTACCTTAGGAGCATATTATGAATGTTCAATTTATGGAGCCAAAAGCTGTGATTTCCGAAGATGGGCATCACCTACACCAATGACCTACTGACATGTCTTACAAAGAATTTAAATTCTCTCCCTACAAGGATTTTAAATTCTTTCTCTACAAAAATGAACTATCCCTCTAGCAATAATGGCACAGCCAATCCACTGAGTTTAGTTAGCTTTTTGGCCAAAAGCCCCATTATTAGAAATGTTTCATAACTTTACACTTGTGCCAGTCAGGTCTGTCCTTGGGATGCAAACCAAAGATATGCATCTCAAGAAGGAAATTTTCAGCCAATTAATGGTAACAGGTCCAGCAGTGAAGGAGAAGAGGCAATATGTTCAGACAATTCAATTCTGTGCATAACATTATTTGCATTAAATCATATTGCAAAGCAACAAGCATACGCACATTATTAAGTAAATGCAGAAATCTTAAAATAATATTCAGTAAGTAACATAGAGATATAAAACACAAAATACCACATAAAGAGGGAAAATTAATAAATAATTGGATCATGTTAGTGGACCATGTCCTGCGGGTCATGGAGAGTCTTTTCAAATGATAGTTTTTAGTATCTATGCAGTCAAACAAACAGTGATCAGCATCATCGACATTACCACAAATGCAGATGTCATTATTTCTGAGACCAAAATGATGCAAGTAGGAAATATAAGGGGCATGCCCTGTTAAGTATTAGGTAAATTGCAAAGAGCCACTAATTAAGTTCTGATCCATACTAGGAAACTTGCTGTGCAGTCTTCCTATAATGGCCATGTTTCAATGGTTCTGCCATTGTTTCAGAATTCAGTGCTGAATGTTGTTTTAAGATAATAATAATAGTGAACTGCCTTTGAAGCAAAGACATCTGTTAGCATTCTATCCAGGTGCAATGAGTATGGAAGTCATAAATCAGTAATGGAAAATGTATGTTTGTAGTGACAGTATATTTGTTCAAGATCTGATCAAGATTCTATATATGATGAAGTAAAACTGTCCAGGTTTGTTCTACTAATTTCAAGAAAGTAGTTTGAATAACGTGGTCTTGCACTATCCTGCAGGACAAAGAGAGTTCCTAGCAAGGTCAAGAAGATAGTTCTATGTTTCAGGGATGTTTTAAAATATTACTGGTAAGAGAGTATTTGCTAATAATACAGTTTGGTGATTATAGCCTGGTGAGAGCAGCTTTCAGTATTTTACTCCATCTGAAACTCTTGAAAAACAGCATACTATGTGGGTAAATCCTTATTTCTGCAGGTAGTTCTCTTTTTTTTTTATCCAAACTCACTTGGATTTAACACTGATGTAGCATCTCAACAAGGATATAATTGAAGAAAGTATCAGGATGGTAGTAAAGCAGCATTAAAGAAGAAGCATTTGTGTACTTAAAACAATGGAATGGAATGATTGCTCTACTGCTAAGACCTCATAATCTTGTCAAATCTGTGATGATGATTAATGGATCTGCTGCAATATTCTGCCAAAATATCTTCATATTAAACAAGTTCAAAATTACCTTGGTAGAAGCACCACAACCAATAATTTATATTGTATTCTTTTGTAATACCCTCAATGAATGATGTGTTTGTTGGCTTACCACTACAATCATGTCCTCAACCTTTACAATGTTCTAAACCACGTGTTCAATCGAAACTGTCAGTTACATAATGTTCTGCGTTTATTATTTTCTAATCGAATTCTGGGATTTGTTATTTTCTAAAGGAATTCTGAGAAATAACACATTAAAATCCCATCTTTCCAAATTATTATACTTCATTGTTAACTAATTACATCTTAATGTTATTTTGAAACTTTCACTATAAAATATCTTAAAGATTTAAATCAATGCAGAAATGGACATGAGCAAATGGTTTACAAATCCAGATGAGTCAATGAAGGGTTTGAAAACGTTCACAAGATTGAATATAGTTTTCAGTTAACCTTCTTAACATACACCAAGATTACTGAATACACTATTTTTTTCTTTTCTGTCAGGAATGAATAAGAAAGCATACCTTTACGGCACAAAACAGAAGGCTTCATGAAACATTTCATTGAAAATTATACATACATACGTATATATGGAAGAAATTAATTATATCTTATACAACAGAAATTTTATTTATTATGTTACACATATTTTATAAATTTTTCAGAAAAATATATCTAAAAAAAAATTAAATTTTCAGAAATGTGATAGGAAAATTTATCTTTTTTCTCTAACAGAAAAACTCTAATGCATAATCCACAAATGAAAAGTACTCCTGAGTTTAGTCACGTGACATTACACAAGCTTTGTTTTTAGCTGGAAATAAAAATGCTAAATTTATGTTCTTTTTAAAATCATTGTTATCGAATGCATGATTTAACTTTTCTTTGAAAGAAAAATAACATTTTCTCCAAACAGATACATCTACAGGTTATATAACATATTCACATTTATAAAATCCTTTCATGTGACATTTTAAAACAAAAAATAATTGCTGCCAGGACCCTAATTTTTCAATCTGGAGCCTTTTGTGTTTATCTATACTACGTGATTCTGACATTAAATCTGCTTGCTGATTAAAATGTTTTTTTTTCCCTTTCTTTTAACTGGATCTGAGCAACTAATGAAATCAATAGTATCTAAAATGGATGATATTAATTGGGAGAGAAGAGAATATCATAGGAAAAATTATACGTCTCAACCTGTAACTCCAGTTAGTTTACATCTTATCAAGATAATTATCAGCTGATCAGTCATCAACATTGCCATTCTTACAATGAATCAACGAACTGTGCATGTAAATGCAATGAATACCTTGGTGTGCGAAGTGGCAAGTGCCCAATGTTGTTACTGGGAATTTATCTATAGAAGGCAGATATTATTGTGCTCTTTCATTCACTAGTGAGCAAGTATAAATGGGGCATGATTCCTGTCATCACGAGAAAGATAAACTTAATGCAAACTGCACCAACTCTTTACCCAGCCATTTTTATCTGTCAGAAATCAAACCACGCAAAACCTACAACACATGAAAAATTATAAATATTAAATGGCAATAAAAAACTAAATTTTTGAAAGAAGTAAATAATCAAAGAATGAAACACAGTAAAAAACTTGAAATCATATCTAACAGAAGGCCAAACCTGCACAGCTTAGGGGACCAAAAAATGAAAAATCAGAAAATCAGTAAATTAAAAAAAATTCAGTTTTAAAAATCAAAATTTTGTTTACATATAGTAGAACCTCTTTAAGACTATCCCCACTCAAGGTTTGAAACAATTTTAGTCTCCTACATAGGTAGTCTCCTCAGAGAACACTATTACTGGTGATGTTAAATACATTTATTAAAGTAATATATTTTGAAATACTGATTGCTTTCAGAAGTGTTTAACTTTGAAGAATGGCAGTCATCCCCAGAGGTTTTACTGTAATTACTTAAAAATCGAAAGAACTTACCAGTGTTTAGCACTCATCTCAGAATGAATGTCAATAAAATCTCTTTCAGATAACCAACTATCGGTAAGGAACTTTGTCATATAATTGCGCACACCATCAGGAAGTAACACAACACAACGTTGACCTTCTTTTAATTCTTTAGCTACCTTTAAAGCAGCACTTAATGCACTTCCACTGCTACCTCCTACAGAGTTACAAAAATGATCATTTTAAATTGCATACTATTCATAAAATTAGCACGTTTAAAAAAATTGTTCTAGAAAGAATAAACTTTAAAAAGGAGATGTGCGGGGAAGACAACTAAACATCATATACTTAAAATTTTTGATAGTAAATTTATACTTTGTTAAATCATATGCAATTATCTGTTTCAATTAGCTTCTTGTCTCATATTTTCACAACAGAGCTAACTCACATAAATATTATTAAATAGTTGCAAAAGCAGCCATGCTCTCCTAGCCAATCCTAAACAGAGAAAATATTTTTGTAAAGCTTAATTTTTTTAATAAAAAGTACTCATAAATCCAGCAGATTAATAAAATATCAATAAGAACATCTTTAGTAAAAGGATACAAGAATCAGCTTTTAGCAAATCTGATAAAAACAAATACTAGAAAATGCAACTCTTTCTTTAAATTAATATACTACTATTTTACCATGAGGAAATTCACATCATAAAAATTTTTAATAAGTGGGAATTCTATCTTTAAATTTTGTTAATGTATTTTGACATTAAAGTGAAGCCAAAAACATATATGAAGAAATGTGTTATTTAAAAATATTTAGACTTAACAAAACGATCTTGAGGTCAAAGAAGTTAATGGCATTATACTGAATTTCTAATGATATGTGGCAATTTAAGTGACACAAATACAAAGAGGAAAGGAATATAACACTAAATCACTAGATACACAATTTGCATTATACTACGTCTGACTTGTAACCTGCAAAAATATTTTAAAACAACATACCACATAGCAGTCCTTCCTTTTTAATTAACATCCGAGCCATTTGAAAAGACTCCTTGTCATCTGTTTTTATCCATTTGTCAACAATCTAGTTATTAAAAAAAAATATTATTTTACTGCAGAATCATTAGAAAGAAAATGTTAAAAGTTCATATTTAATATAAAAACTTATTTCAGTAAATTAAAATTTAAAAACAGTAATTATCACATCTATAACATTTAACTGTATTTATATAATTAATACAACAAATCTCCTATCAAAAATGCAAAATTAAAAATGAGACAAAATAATCATTTTAAACACTACTAACTGAGCGGTCAAGAACTGTTGGTACAAAATCATATCCTATTCCTTCCACTTCATAAGAAGTTTTATCAGTTTCATTCAAAATTTCAGGTTCTGCTAATATAGAGCCATAAGGATCAACACCAACAACCTAGGGAGGGAAAAACTGAATATTTAAAGAAAGAATTAAGTTTGCTCATAGCCTTAAACATGATTAACACAGCACTCATGAGAAATTATGCTATTTAATAATATTTTTGGATTTACACTATAAGAAAAGAATACAAATCAGAGAATATAATTTAACATTGAATCTGCAATAAAATGAGGTACCGTAGAAAGATTTTCTCTTGCTGTCATTAGGAAAAACATTATCCATATTTACCTTGCAATTTGGGCATCTTTCTTTAATCTTACGGCCAACTCCAGTTATAGTTCCACCAGTTCCGGCCCCCATAACAATCATATCAATTTTATTGTCACACTGAATAAGAATTTCTTCAGCAGTTGTATCATAATGAGCTAGAGGATTTCCAGGATTGCGATACTGTAATAACATAACTCACATTCATGCAACGTGTAAAAAAAGTACAAATTTTTAATTTATTTCTACAATGATAATTAATGAAAGGACTTACAATTTAAAATTTTTGAAAATAATTAGCATAAAAAATTTCAAAAGATAAATTCAGTAAATTGCTATTTATTTCAATATAATGGATCACATGGTCTCAAGTTTAAGGATTAAAATGTCAAATAAAATTAAATAACTCAAAAAATCTTAAGGATTTCTTATTTTATATTACACCAAAAGAGGCTTTTTTTTTTTATCTTTTTTAAACATTTTGTGTGTATTTTTTAAATATCAAGTTCATCGCACTAAACCATATAAAATTCAATTCAAGACCAATATCAGAAAATATTTAAAAACAGCATATCTTTAGAATTTCCGACAGACAGTCTAGTGCGTTGGAGATAAAAAAGTTATTTTCCATACAGTGTTGTCATTGCTCGCTTTGAAATCGTTGAGATTGTTAATAAAAAATTTGTTAAATTTTTACAAAATACAAAATTGATAGTAAAGTAAATTCAAAATCCAAAATTCAGGATTCCAGGTGCCCATGTTCGGGTCAAGGACTATGTTATTCAAAATTTGATGGCTCTAGGTACCACTGTTCCACAGTGCGAGAAATATACATACATTCAGGCAGATTATTATTTAATTTCTTTAAATATAATACAGGGTGATAGTATTTGATGGCAACAATTTAAAAAGCGATACGCCATTTATTACTATAGTACACTTATACCCTTTTACTGCAACTGCTAAGCCAATACCTAGAGAAAATCATTTTAAAGTATTTTCTTAAGTTGCACGCTTTGTATTTTAGAACTTTTACACTTTTCACAATCAACTAAAACACAATCAATGCAAAATGCCATTTCGAGATTAATAGCCCTTCTGGATTAATGCTCTTTTAGGCTAAAAATGCCTGATTTGATTTTAAATGAGCGTAATATCACACCTATACATCATATGAGAAAGGAAATCTCAGTTTTAGAATATAACAAAAAAGGTTAAATGATTATCATTTTTTTCTTAAGCACTTTAGTGAATTTTTCGCAGCATACCTTTTGATCCACTTTTTTCAATTAGCATCATAGATTAGTCGATCATACATTATCAGATTTCTTCCTTTGGATTTATTTTTAAAATGTGTTGCTGTTCGCTAAAATGGTTCCACAAAGCTACATGACTGACCACAAAACTCACACAGCTATTACTGCTGAAATACTCACATATACAATCTTATGTTTCAGGCCTTCAAAACATTAAAAACTTCAATTTGCCAATTAGTGACTATCAATCCTCCTCACCAATTTACATACCAATTCATTATAAAGTTCATGCAGAGTTTCCACAAAACCAATGTAATCATCCTTTCTTTCCAGTCAATATAATTTTTTGCACATTTCAAATAATCACAATTGAAAAAATAAAATATGAGATTTCAAATACTTATTTTATTAAGATTCACAAACAGTAAAGATAGTTAAATAGAAAATGACCTCAGAATGCAACTTAGCTGAATTAGTTATTTAATTCCAAGAAATTTTAAAAAATTTCTCTGATTTCCTTTAAAGCACATATCTATAGACAAACTAGAAAGCTATTTCATTTAATCTATGGAAGCTATTTTCAAAGGCCCAAGATATAAATAAATAATGACACTCTACTAAGCAAAAATATAAAGCTAAAATTAAAACTTAACAAGTTAAATAACACATATACAATCAAAAATACAAGCCAAGCATAAATAAAAATAATCCCAATAATGTCTGAAATGGTTAGTACAGAATTTCATGTTTAAACTGCACGGAATAAAAAATATATATATTTATGGAAGCATTCCTTAAGCATATCATTTTCTGTCTGTTCAAAGCTTTAGATTTTTGTCAGCTACATGTTTATATTTGAGTTAGGATTTTGATTACACATAGTTAAGCAGGATTTGAACTATTAGCTAGTGAAAATATTTTACATACCTGATCAAGAATGACACTATTCGGTATCTGACAATTAACTTTCTGTGCAACGCTTATATGAGATTCTGGAGCATCAAAGCGTGCATTTGTAGGAGTTCGTACTATCTCTGCACCAAGTGCACGAAGGATATTGACCTTTTCTGTGCTCATTTTTTCAGGCATTACTATAGTACAATTATACCCTTTTACTGCAGCTGCTAAGGCTAAGCCAATACCTAGAAAAAGCATTTAAAAATATTTCTTAAATTGCACGCTTTGTATTTCAAGACTTTTACACTTTTCACAATCAACTAAAACACAATCAAAAGAAACAAAATAATACATACCAGTATTGCCAGAAGTAGGCTCAATTAAAGTGTAGCCAGGTTTGATTATGCCTTGCTTTTCTGCTTCTTCCACCATTCGTAACCCAATTCGGTCTTTAACACTTCCTCCAGCATTAAAAAATTCACATTTTGCCACTTGAAAAAGAATTTAAAACAATTTTAACTTACGCTTTCAATAATCTACATACATTATATTTTCAATACACACATTTAAGAACTAGTCTAAGATGTACAGAACAGACACAACAAATCAATACATTACGCACATGCAGTACAAGCTGTCATTTTTTATTAATGTAAGATTAAAACTGATCATTTAAAAAAGCCTGTGAAATGCTATTCAAAATTTTATTTCATAATCTGAAAGTGCATGGAATATAGCTTATTTTTACATATTTTTAGAGATAACATTGTCCAGATGATAATCTCCATTTTAAATGCACACCTGTATTTAACATATCAGAGATTCCCAAAGTTATGACTACAATTTTTTTAATTGTAGCAACTTTAGGTTTACTAACGTTCTTGACAACCAAAAGTAACCCTTTCAAATCCCCTAAAAATGTCACAAGAGAGAATCAGATGAATATGTGACCATCCAATATAATGGCATTACATGGCAACTGTCAGTGTAAGTCATTCTAGCAAATGAAAATGGCAAAACATATGAAGTCAGAAGAAGCATAGAAATTTCAGCAATAAAATCAAAAATCCCTCTCTGGGTGATGTGAAACTTTAGAAATTAATTACAAATGTGTATCTCAAATGATAGCTACTGTATGAATGATATTTATCTAAAACAATACCATTTAAATGACTATTTACCTAAAACCAATGAAAACAAACTGTATTCCATATATTTATGTACTACATTTTTAAGATCATTTACTATGCATTTTCTTTGGTTAATCTTTAAACTTAGATGATGTTATGTTAGATACATTGTATTTTCCTTTGAGTGGAAATCTGTTTAAAAGTGAATCCATTCAAATACATGCAAAAAGAAGACTCAGACAGATTCAACTGGCATTTAATTTTTTTTATTTATAAGTGTTTCATCAGAAAAACCTAAACATAGCAGTTCAGCATTTCTATAACAATTTGAGCTGCCTACAAGCAATTAGTTGATTATTTTCATCATCTTTATCTCTATATTAAGAAACACTGCAACAAGAGAGTATGTTTATAACTTATTTGTTAGATGAAAGGACATGCAACAAAAATAATACACCTTGCCTGCTTGTGAGTAAACTTACATTTCAATAATGAAACTCCTAAAAAATTTTGCTAGTGCAATACTTGGAAGTATTTTTGGGGAAAGCAGATAAGAATTGGTTTAGTATTAAACTGAAATAGTAGCATTAAAAAAAATAAATAAATAATATGTAGTACTGAAAATATTTATTATCTAGAAATTATACCACATAAATGTAATGCACAATTAGAATAAATATTAGCAAGAATTTTAAGAGCATAAAAAGTAATATCTCATACAGATCCTAAACATTGAAAGAACATATAAGAAACATTAATACATCTTCCATGGTGGCATTGGCAAGAAAAAATGGTATTGGTGCAATTGCAGGCTTAAGAAAATGTGATCTGTTGCCAAATATTATAAAGATCGATGAAAAGAAAATTATATGTGGTAAATGATAAAAATCAGGGATTCATTCAATATCTGTATAACACAAGTTAATTAATATATACATATAGAAGTAATTCAATACATATTTTTTATTTATTATAGTACTTAATACAATTTTGTAAGCAATTTATTTAAAATAACATAATTCAACAGAGCTTATTTATTACATACATTAACTATTGTATTTACTACAACTATGTAACCAATTCATTTAAAATAAAAACACATATAAATGTGCTGTAAAATTCTATTTATTATTTTATCTAATACAGTTTGGCTATCAGTAATTATTATTTTATTTAATACACTTTGGTTAGATCATTTAACCATTTGTTTATCACATAGGCACAGATTGGTAACAGCTTGTTCCTCGCCACTACAAAATCCCACTAAATCCACTTTCTCGCCAAAGCCGCTGAAATATCTGTTATATTCTTTCTCTCTCATATATCATGAAAAGACTGAAATAACTGTATAATTGAACTAACAACAATATCAGAAAGATATTTGATCTTTTCAATTCACTATATTCAATTACAAATTCAACTGGAAGAAACCAGCAGAGTATTTATATCATTTTAATGGGCTCGAATACAATAACATCACTTTAATATTCATCCTTTGGATAGGAAGGATAAAAGTACAGGTAAGACCAACTTATA
>KK113555.1:85026-97158 GCA_000611955.2 Stegodyphus mimosarum | reverse complement strand
GAAAAAAAAAAAAAAAAAACAGTATAAACCCTTATATTATTTTGATAAAACAATTCTGCCAGTTTAAAATTTGGGAAATAATTGTATATCACATCAGTGATTAAAATTTTAATTTATTAGAAATCAAATACAAAATTTGCAAGGTTAAAATTATTAAAAAAAGAAAAAATAATATATTTTATTTCTATGAGACAGAATTTTTTTTTCTTTCTTTCTTTTCCCCTCTTGCTTGTTTTTTCAAATACAAATTAAAAAAAAAAAGTCATAGCTGTCAACATCTAAATATGAAAAACCAAAAAAATTTCTGCGAGTCTTCAGCCTGTATCGCAATGCAATAATAATAATAATAATAATAAAAGAAAACTCCCAAGTTCATAAACCTAAGTTTGGTGTAGGTTTTAATTAAAACTCTGCCGATTTCGAGGACAAGTATGCACAAATCAGCAATGATGTAGTATGTGATCTACTGCTTTTAGATATTTATTTTTTTATAATTAATTAAATTGCCACTAAAACTGGTTGGTAGTTTAATTAAGGGGTTCTTAACAAGAGGGAGGAATCGAGGGAATTTCACAGTTTCAAGGAACGGAATGCAGTCAGCCTTTTATTTAGCTATTACGTAATTAGAAAACTACTACAAAAAACTACCTTTATTCAAATTTTGATACTTAACATTTCTTTTATTCTTCATTGTTTCATTTAAAAAAGTACTGAAAAATAATTTAAAATCTAAATAAAGGTATATGTACTTTTCGAGTTGTAGAAAGGAAAGATAATCTTCTAGCAGTGGTGAAAGGGGTGCAAGGAGAAACGAGTTAATAACCACTGTTTTAATAATTTCTTTTCTCTATTATTTTAATGCACATTCAAATATGAAAGTTACTGTATTTTTATCTTATGAAGCTATCATTACTGAATTATGAAGTTGCTGAAATTAAAATTTAATGAGTTATTAAATTAATTAATGGAATCAATTTCATTTTATGTATTTATTTTAATATTTAAAAAATAATATTTTATTAGTGCTATCAAAGAAATAAACTAAAAGCAATCTATCGAATACTACATTATTAAGGCCTTCTGCTTCAAGAGGAGGAAGAGAAACCTAAATTTTTATTCTATCTGTCCTACATATTTGGCAAAATTCCCTCCTCCCTAAAATATCACTAACTTATTGTCAACTTTCTGAAATGGTGAAAACTTCCGCTTGTCGATCTTTACGGCTCATAGATGCAGTTCTAAAGCCTTTCACAGGAAATGAGCAATGTCATGAGACATTTCTAAACTGGTAGATGCTGTTCAGTGAAATAATAGTGACATATAAAACATGTATTATTGTATCCATATGTATTATTGCATGTATACTTTAAACACACCAAAAACATAGCAGTTCGATCTTTATTGAAATCATGGGTGCCGATAATCAGAAAGTATTGAATAAAATCATGTTTTAACAACTTTAAATTATCATAAAATAAATAAAGAAATTATACTTTGATTTTTAAATATTAATAAATCAAGATAATGTACTGGTATATCTATACTCATCAGTAAGCCAAAAGTGTAATGTATTTTTAAAAAACAAATAAAAATCAGCGTTATATTTTCAAATTTTCACAGGACTAGTTTCGATGGTTTTACCAAACCACTATCCTCAGCTGCAAAAGCGCAAATGAACGAGATAAGATAAGAAAGCCTGGATAGGAGACAAGCTACTGACGCCATCTGTTGATGAAACCAGAACTAAAAAATGTTTTCTTTAAAGGCTGAAGGCAAAGATGGATTAGAATTAGGGTCGTTAACTAGAACAGAAAGATTTTTATGAATGTGAAATGCCTCTAGAAAATCCAGTTCACCAATGGAAGATGTTTTTTGAATAATTTTGGCAGCAGAAAAATTGAAAGTGTGATTTTTGGACCAACAATGTTGGGCAGCAGAAGACTTCTGTGTTTCCTTTTTTCTAACATATGCTTCATGTTCCTTAACACGAAATTTTAAGGCTTTCTTAGTTTGGCCAATGTAAATTAAACTTGACTGGAAAGGAATCCTGTAAATACGCCAGGAATTTATATCCGGAATGGGGTCCTTGAGTATGGAACTCGGAATTTTATTGATGGGAGAATAAACGACTCGAAAGTTAAATTTCTGTAAAATATGTGCAAATGCTGATTTTTGTTGTTCGACTTCTAAATTAATATTTGTTTGGTGTGTTATTGTATTTTAACAAATACTAATAATTAAATTAGTGCAGATTCAATAATTAAATTATAAAATGACAAAGTACAGTAATAATAATAATAAAACTAGCACGTTAAGTATCATCAATATTTAAATTATAAAGTGAATAAAGCAAAGTAATAATAATAAAACTAGCATACAAAGCTTCATGATGATGTACAGAACTTCCTTCCTTTGCATTCAAATGCCATTTGCATTTACTGGGAAGATCAGGTCGTACCAACTCTATACTAGAGGATGGTCCTCTGGATCTGGTTCTGCTGGGAGAAGGAACCATATTTTTTCAGCTTTCTGAAAATAAAAAATAAATAAGTAAAAATTTATATTTAATTATATATTTACGCATGCATGTTACATGTACAATATATGTTATTCTACTATTTATTTAAATATATAAGTTATTTCAATTCCAGCAATGCTATATTTTCATCTTGAATATCGACAATTCCTAAAATGTTACTTAAATTTCAGCAGTGCTCTGTTTTCACATTGAATATTGACAATTCCTAAAATTTATTTCATGGGTGCAGTTCCTAAAATTGATTTCACGGTCAGAATTTCACTTTCGTTATAGCCCAACTATTATGTATTAATGAACTACATATCCGTGTTTTTTTTTTTTTTTTTTTTTTTTTTTTTTTTTTTTTTTGAGATGGCAGTGGTTTCTTTTTTATGTTCTTTCACCTACAGATATTTTCTCTTTAGGACGCTTCCAGCTCTACATAGTTTCTAGGCATTTCCTTATGCAAAATGAGTAGTATAATATTACATAGTATGTCAAAGTATCAAAAATTAATATATTTCTTGCCGAAATTAGTAAAACTTTTTATATGATTTTATAACCCAGCTTTCATTGTGTATAAAAACAGCACTAAATGTCATAATCTACATTAATAAATATAAAAATAAGATGAGAGATTTAGCGATATGGATTTAAAATCCTGTTCAGCTTAATAAATTTAAGATATGTAGTAATCGATAACAAAAGAATAATTAAGAAGTTTGAAAATGCAGTAGTTTATATCGGAAAATATTACAAAATAAGCAATTTGGAACACACATTTAAAAAACTCTACCGGTTGTAACAACGGATTTAATAAATTAATTTTACCAGTTTAGAACAGTATACAATAAAAATCTTTAGTATCTTTAATTTATAAAGCATTTTAAAAATCTGAAATTTTGACCATTTAAATACAGAATTCTATATCTTATCCAAAAAAATATCATTATTATAGAGAATAAAAGAAAGGTTAATTTCTGTTACTGATCTCAATTTTTTTGGACTAATTTAAAAAACTAATTTGTAGAACACTTTTGATGCTAAAATACGGTCCCGAAAGAAATTACCGCACTAGCGGCTTTTGCGCCACCTTGCGCGAAATTAAAGAGCGAAAATTTTTGTCAGCGTAAAGGATATGACGTAGACAACAAACAGCTGTTGGAATTTTCTTATCGTCTGCTAAAACAGAAAATACATACAAGATTCAAAGATTCTCTTTTCTCTTAAAATAAAGGGGGTGGGAGTCACGTTCTTACATTGCTTCGGCACATCGATATACTTGCAGTTTGGGTCTGGATTTTTAAAAAAAATATGATTTTCCTCTTTTTCAGAATATTTCAAAATATTTTAAAAGCAAAACAAGGACAATTTTCAATCCCTCCAATATATTCCATTTCTGTTACCTGAAAACGGCACATTTTTATATACAGTTTCTAATTTTAAAACATAATTTAATGACAAATTTTTATGATATTCCTATGATGTTACATTTTTATTGACTTATATACGGTTGCGTAACATAAACCGCAAGCAGCTTGAATTTTGAGTTTTTCAGTTCTAATCTATATAAGTATATCAGATGATAATGACAAAAGTTTTTCCATCATTGTGTGACAAATAGTACTGACCGTTAATAATTTTAGACACCTGAAAAGTTTCAATTCTTACATCTTTATTCATTCTAATTTAAGAAATAAAATAGTTTTAAAATAAATCTTTTTGCCATTTGTTTGATGTAAAGACAAGGAGGAAAAACACTAATGTATTAAGAAAAACTGACAGGCCTTAAGTTTTCTTAGATTCATTAAAATAACGTTTATAAAAGTAAAAACACTAGAACTTGATTGTAAATTTATATACTAATACAAATGTATTACAGAATTATTTTTATTATAGTATATTTATTACTATTTTATAGTAATTTACTTCTCATCGCAATTGCACGACACCAAATTACTAACACTGTTTTTCTTTCTGAAAATCGTTAATGTCTACCCGTGCACTTGCTCAACAAAGCGAAGAATTTCGTGTATTCATCTATCAGAAGAGACCTTGATTTTGTTTTTCAGATTTCCAATTTTTGAAAATAGTGTCGCCAACGCATAAAGGAATGAATCTTTTGAGGTATCAGGATAAGATGATATTTTATTTAGAAATCTTAGCAAATCATGATTTCATCTCTGTATTTTGAACCTCAATTATTTTCATTTGCAATATATCAGGAGCATCAGTAACACCGGTTTCAAATGGATCTAAGACCAATTTCATTTTTACCACACTGAAGGGATCTTGAAGTCCGAAAATCTATCTGTGAGTTCCCCTTCAGAATTTTCAGTCAATTCGAAGTACTTTTTAAAATTCATTGCCTACAACAGCTTTGTTGATAAGGTATAGATAACACTATTTAAAATCTGTCAGTTCTGGAACAATTTTAATTTCCGTGTAAGTGCTTGGACATGATAATTTATTGATACACTGATCCCAACCCTATAATTTCACAATTAAGTCTGCAAGATATTTAATATTTACTAGCAATGCCCAAACCATTCTACATCTCCTCGTCATCAATGACACTTGCATCTTTCCATTTTAATTCACAAGGAAAAGTCTCATTTTATCAATCAGTTTTCGTTATCTGGCTCATGTTGAAGCCCTGTTGAATCAGGAAGTAAGGCTGAAGTGCACTACAGACTAGAGAGAAAAATTACAGGAAAATTTAGTAAAAATCCATGTAAACTTGAATGATTTGCCGCTAAGAACACGGAACTTGCGCAAGACCTTTATTTTGTCATGCATAGTTGCCTAGTTCTGCAAAAAAATAAAATAGAAACATAAGAAATATGCTAGAAAATAACGCTGAGGAAAGTTGGTGATACGATTTTTCAGAGACATCCAGAAAAAATTAACAAAGTGTGTGGTCATACTCGACCGAAATGCAAAGCTTTATAGCCAAACTGTGTATTAGATTACAACAGAGTTCCTACGGTAACAAAGTGTATCCATAATGTACAGTATCTAGAAATTCCGGATAGTGCTACAGTCTGTTACTTTAAAATAAGACGTTCAAGGTCATTTTTTGCAGCCCAATTTGCCTTGTAACCATGGTGACGATAGCTGCGTCAAATGGTTCAAGTGGTCTATATTTTTTCTTCCAATTCATTGACGTTTAGCGTATTTCCCTTAATGAAAAGCACATGAATGAAGGCTTATTTAAGTCTCAAACGAGATGAATAAAAAAAGCGCTGTGCGGTGATAACGACATGCGTTACAACTGCAATTATGAGTCTGGCAAGAGCCTTGCAGTGCTTATTTGAGGGGGGGGGGATCTGAAAGCTTTCAGATTTTATATTACGCCCAAAGGGGCGCTTTTTAATGTTTTGTGTGTTACCTTCATTTATTAAATATCATGTTCTTCGCACTCAAACCATTAAATTGAACAGCAATATCGCAAAATAATTTTAAATAGAGCATATCTTTAAAATTCCTGATACACAGTCTCGCGAGCTGGAGATTTAAAAAAAAAACTTTTAAGTGTAAAGGGGAGATTTGCGCAGAAGTTGAAAATTTCAATGTCTTATGTCACTCGCATTATTACTACTCAACGTACTATATTGCATTCTCAGCTCATACGTTCTATTGCTACGTTCAGCTCATATTATTTAATTGTGAATTTCAACTAGTAAGATTTTATGTACGCTCGTTCTCCTCATGCAACGTAATTGTTTTCATGAATCCTTGACTCCCCTTTCCACGGCCGCAGTATCTTCGCCTTCGGATGGGTGCGTTTGCACCTTGATTTATTTACATACGCAATTGGCCTAACGCATATGCAAAATGAACTGGTAAAAATTCCTAATGCGATTGTGTACCAGTATACCAGAGACTATTAGGATTAGGACTATTAATTTCGTTTCGGCATTTTGCGTTGGTTCACTATAAATGTCGGTTCACTTTTCAAATTGTTGCCACCAAATATTAGAGCTCTGTATTATATTTAAAGAAATTAAATAATGAAGAATCTGAATAAATGTATGTATGTTTCTCGCATTGTGATAAAACAATGGCACCTAGAGCCATCCAATTTTGAATAACGTACATTTCCACTCGAATATGGACATCTGGAAGCCCAAATTTGGACTTTGTTTTATTATCTATTTCATATTTTGTAAAATTTTAATGAATTTTTGATTAACAAACTTAACGATTTCAAAGCGAGCAATGGCAACACTGTACTAAGGGATACTGGCTCATGTCCACGTTATACATGGGGAAACCAAAAAAAGTCCATGCAGCCAGCCCGCTCGTCTGAAATCGAACCCATATCGAACTCCCAGTGTTCATCGACTTTTATCGATCGGCTGCTAGTGGGCTTAGAGGGGAACGCATTCAAACGATTTTTCGAATGCGTGCAAGGCGAATCAAATACATATTAGGCAAATCAAATACATATTTGGCAATGAAATCCCGAATTTAGTTTTTGATATCTTGGCAAAAATTAATTTCACGCATAAAACTGTAAAACTATTACAGTTTTCATAAAGCTAAGATAAATTTGTAAAGGTTCGCAAATATGCATTTTTTCTAATGCACTACAGTTGGAGGTAGTTAAAATTCTTGTAGATATGTGGCTATCACCAGATTTATGTTGCTCTAATGACAACAAACATTGCCAAAATATCTTCCCTTTTGAAATGCATTATTCATACCTTTTGTTCATATCCTCGAAAAATTTCCATATTCAGAAATAAGAGTGGGAGGAAGCCTGAACTTAATGAAGTCCACGTTCTTATCTTGAAGGTTACGCTTTTATTACAGCATGACTATATCGAAAGTTTTGTCTTAGATCATGCTTCGAAACATTGCCATCAAGTTAAGTCCACAAAAATCATATTTTTAATTAAGTCAGATAAGAAGATTTTTTTTTCATAACGACTGTTTCGAAAGGTTGGATGAGTAATCAATCAGGCCTCTAGAAGCTTTCATTACAGGATGACCGATTGTTCCTCGTTGTTCACAGTGCTAATTTGCGATGGCTTCATTAAGAGCTGCATGATTTGAATTCCATATTCATCCATAATGTTATTGCATACTCTGAATGGCAGTCATGAAAAAGAGACAGAGGTGTCAGATGAGAACAATTACGAACCTTCTGACAATTTTGGCCGAAATTAAGGACTTTTAAGAATCAAAAATCGCTTCCAAAAAACCGAAGGCCTAGTACGAACACTGGTTAACAAAAGATTTACATTTGGAAGCTTCTTTACGAGGAGAGGCTGCTGATATCTTAGACATTCAGATGCTAACGCCTTAGTTAATGCTTTAGGATGACGGTTCAGGAAAAAATTTCTTTAAAATTATCACCGACTGCAGCAACAAAAAGGCAGAGAGAGAGACACTTCAAAACTAGCGACAGATATCGAAAAATTATTTCAGCTGACCTTCCCAAGTTGCGGTTAGGAAATAAAAGACATACATATCTGGTCTGACAAGGAGAATTTAGCTATTACAGTCAAATCTTACTTAATGAGCACCTTCCATAATGAGCGATTTGCATAATGAGCAAAATAAAATGTAAAAAAAAAAGTTACTCCTTTAATAAGTGATGGTTCGGAAAACGAGGGACATGAAGACACCGTAATGTCACATGCAAGATCCTGCCTGCATCTTGGCTATCAGTCTGTGTTTAGAGCTTGTTCAGCTAGCATCTTACTGTCTCTTGAAAAAGTTGTATTCAGACACATTATTGTGTATTTATTTCTTTCAGTGCAAAGTTTAAGCTTGCTTAGATGTTTGTCCCCAAAGAAAATGTTACACGAAGACAGGAATAAGAGAAAAAAAATCACTATAGAACCAAACGCTATATCACTGAGAAGCGAAAATGAGGTGTGAGCGTAGCTACCTTGTACACACATTTAATCGTTCTATAACAATGATTCTGACTTTCTCAAAAAAAGATTAACGAGACTGATGCTTCAAACAGTATGATAAGAATTTCTGCGTAACGGCCACGTATTCTGGATCATGTCGAAAGATTGCTTCTCATGTGGATCAACGAGAAGGAAATGCATGGCAATACTATAATGAAAACATAATTTGTGAGATGGCGAAACTAGTTTTTGCCAACCTCATTAAGAAGACGCTAGGATCATTACTGGAACGAAGAAGAAGCTTTCACGTCAAGCCATGGGTGGTCCAAAAAGTTTAAAAGAACTGGCATCCACTGCGTTGTAAGGCACTGGAAAGTAACAAACTCAGACATAAAGGCAGCCAAGAAACGCCATCGGCACATTCAAGAAGTTTGTGGATTCTGAAGATTATCTGACGCAGCAGGTTTTGATTGTGATGAGACGGGTCTCTATTGGAAACAGATGGTGAAGCGAACTTACATTAGCAGAGGAGAAGATACTGCCGTGCCATAAGCCAATGGAAGACCGTCTCAAGCTATTACTTTTCCAAATGCATATGGCGATTTTGAAATTAAACAGGTGTCGTTTACCATTCGGGCAAATCAAGAGCCTTCAAAAGGTATAAAGCCCAGAAGAGAAGGTTAAATGTCATTTGAAGGTTCAACAACAAGACTTGAGCGACAGGTCACCTTTTTACAGATTGGATCAATGAAGTGTTTGGCCCATCTGTAAAAAATATCTACTAGAGATGAATTTGCCACTCCATGCTTGAACAACATTCCTAAATATCTTCCACTAAAAGATGATCTCGTTGAAGGCTATAAATTCATCAAGATCCAGTTCCTGCCTCCCAACACTATTCCTTTACTAAAGCCCATAAACTGGCAGGTCAGTTTATATTTTGAAAAGCTTTATACTAAGCGCTCTTCTAGCGTTATTTTGAAGAATCTGAAAGAACGGCTCTTACTCTCAAAGAATTTTGGAAAGACCATTTTTACATTGTTGCCTGCCTCAAAATTATCGACAAGACGTGGCAGCAGGTTACCAACAAAACCCTTATTTCTGCATGGAAAAAACTTTGGCCGGACAGCGTGATTGAATGCTATTCCGAGAGGTTTGAGCAAGTGCCTGTGGAGCCTGTAATCGATCAGAATACGTCTCTGGCAAGGTTATGGGGCTAGACGTGGATACTAGCCATATCGATGAGCTAGTGGAAAAGCACAGCCAGGAGCTGACTACCGAAAAGCTCACCGGTGTCGTATTCTGTATCACAGTAAAAGCAGGAGATTTCTATAGGGCAGAGGAGATAACAGTCTCAGCAGAGCATCAGACCTTACAGTGCAATAAGGAAGATATTGAAAGAAAGGGAAACTATCACAAAATTATCGCATGTCGAGAAGCATCATCCTAATAAGGCAGTAGCTATGTGCGCTATAAATTTATTTAAGGATAATGCTGTATCTTATTTTCGCCAAATTTTGACGAGTAGGCAAAAGCAAACAACTTTCTTGCAAAAAAGGAGGTATTATAAATAATAAATTACATTACTTTAAATTTGTTTGAGTATTCATTTCAAGATGGAACACATTATATTATTTTACATTATTTCCTATGGATAAAACCCTTCACTTTAACGAATATTTTCCATTACAAGTAAAATTCGGGAATGAATTATGCTCGTAAAGCAAGGTTCCACTGTATCTGCATTCTCCATCAATTATTTACATTTATTTTACTGTGTTTTTTAATCAGCTACAATAAATTGTCAGTGTTTTTCTGCTCATCTTGAGTGATTATTTAGAGAGATATCCACGCAGTTGTAGCTTACAACAATACTGATATACTCATACCAGTTTTTTTGGGAACATATACACATAAGGTATAAAATACGAACACCTGCAAACACCTATGCCGCATTTCACACTTACAGTACAATCGCACCGCCTGCCACAAAAGTCTGCTATACAGTGGCGTGAAAGGCAACAGTCTTTTAATAATTGTCATACATATTGCATGCGCCTGTCGTATTCTCCGACAAACGCTGAAATCTCAGACCTGAAAGACTTCCAGAACAAAATGATTATTGAAGCGCATTTATAGCTGCACCCTCGGTTATGGAAACAGTAAAACAATCTGGGTGTGCAAGGAGCCCAGTATCACCCGTTATGATAACGTACACAAAAGACCGTTAAGATGTTGCCGTCAAAGAATAAAAGTAGACGGGGGGGAAAAAACTGACGTGTACACCACATGACTTCCTTGTACGGAATATTAAATTATACGCATTTTTTCCTGCATTTCATTTAAACTTATTTCCTCCAATTTCATTACAGATATCTTTCTCATTCAATTAATTCAGTTCTCACTTCGTGGCATCGCAAAAAAACTTTAAAACTCAAAATATCTTCATTAAAAATTGAAATATATAGAAAATATAAAAACCAAATACAATTAAAACAATTAACAAATAATTTTCACAGTTAAAATTACAGTTTCTATGCAAAAACAAGCAATTCGGCCAGCAGGCAAGAAAGCAGAATTTTCGATGCACAAAACTAAAAGTTTCGTTTTGGCCTCACTCGGCAAAAAGACACTGAAGGTGCAGAAAAACTTATTTCACTATTCTGCTAAGTTTTAAATGTAAACAAATATGGTTGCTATGGTTAAAAAAAAGGAGGCTTAGCCGCATTTAAACAAATTTTAAATTGTTGATAATTCTACAACTATTGAATACAGATTAACTAAAGGCATAAAAACCTTAAACGGAAGAAAAGAACACAATTCAATCATTTTTAAAGCAAAAAATGCACAATTTTCCAACATATAAGAATACAAACACTGAGCTTACTGAGCCGAGTAATAGAGTGGGTATATATATATATACTTTTGGCGCTGCCGATTGCAACCAAAAAGGGAGGTGCATAACTACATGTTATAGCAGTCCTATATACAAAATTTCAACGTTCTGAGGCTACTCGTTTTTGAGTTATGCGAAATACAATACATACATACGTACGTTCCGAAGGCACGGAAAAATCTCTTCTGAATCAATTTTAAATCAGTTTTATAATTCGTTTGGGGGGGGGGAAGAATCCTTTACTGCCCTTACATACAATGCTATGCAAAAACATCGTTAAATTGCATTCGATAGCAGTCAAAATGGATATTTTCACTGCAATACGAAACCCGGAATTTTTCGCGATTACAATACTTCCTTTACTTCGTACAAGGAAGTAAGACTAATAAGGATAGGCAGATTTTGGAGCACTGATGCATGGAAATGGCTCCCTGCAGGTGTAGCGTATATATGATGTACCTCATCCGTACCAGAGCCCGGGACAGGTGAAGATTTCGCACCCTCTCCTTTTTGTCAGAACGGAAAATATTTCACCCTAAAATTTCGTTATATTAATTTGACGCTACCTAAATACTGCACCGGTGGACTGTTCCTCTAGCTAGGCCTTTGCTCCCCTAGCTACACTATTGACGTACATTCAGGATAACCTGTCACTGAATGTGGCTTAAACCTCTACTAACACTCTTATGATGCTTAGAACTTATGACATTAGGGGCATTTAAAACCATTGTATGAATCTGTCCTTAACACTCATAAAAGAAATAAAGAAATGTTCAGAGGCTAATGACTGAGTAAACTGATATTTGTTACACACACACACAGAAAAAAAAAAAAAAAAAAAAAAAAAC
>KK113555.1:63221-85016 GCA_000611955.2 Stegodyphus mimosarum | reverse complement strand
ACAAAAAAAAAAAAAAAAAAAAAAAAAGATCCTTAAGACAGTTACAGACTTTCTAAGATGGCTTATCTTATAAACAGACATAAATTGCAGAAAATTTCAAAATACTTGTTCATTTAACCTGTTAACAGAAAGAACACCCCAAATTTGAAAAGCTTTGACTCCAGAAGAAATGTGTGAATTCAAACTATTGTAAAAGTCATCATTTAAAATTCTCTTAAATGATGACTATTGTAATAGTCATCATTTAAGAGAAGACTATTATCTTAAATGTAGAGATGTACATCGAGATGTCTCCAATTTTCCAAAAGCTATTGAATATTAGGGCTGTAAACCTTCATATAATATACAAGTGTTTTTCTTGCCATTGTGCAGTTTCATTTCTCTACATGCTCCAAATGGCATTATATTAAAAAAAATATTAAATTATAAACTATTCCAAACATCATTACATAATAATAAACACATTCTTTTATTTGCAAAAAACGTTTTTGGTAAGCAATATATATGAACAAATGTGTTGCATCGTAAAATTTGCAGGAATTTTCATATGCTAAGAGTAATAAGAAAATTATAAATTACCTTGAATCATATTCCAATTAATTCAAATTCACAGCAGCATTATGATTATTTTGAAAACATCTTTTTGCAGAAAAGATGACAACTTTTTCAATGTATACTAAAAAACCTGTTGCCTACTATCTGACCATTGCAACAAACTTATTCAGTCTGTAGCCAAATCTGAAAAGAGCTGGTCCATCTGATCACCTGACAACATAAGTGGTCCAAAAGATAATCCTGCAAACCTTTTTTCAACAAAATTTGTTGTAATTTTTGTTTGATTAAAATCCTGCCACTAAATTATATGCACTCAGATGTTTTCCTAGTAAGCATTTAGAAGTTCTCATAAATTTTTCAGAGATATCAGATATCCTTTTCAAAAAGAGGAAGCTTTCCCAATCAAATTTTAAATTCAATGAAATTCAACATTCATCAAGTAGAAGACTGGATAAATTCTGCTCTACACTTCTCACAACAACCAATGCAGTAATAACAGTAATAAAAATAATAGGGATTGGTTTGACTTCTAAAAAATTATCAATGAGAAATGCTAGGCATATAAAATATGTTTATAAACTCTTCCTCAACTAAAAGAAAAATTTAAATAACACATCCTTCATAAAATAATTCTTAGAACATCCAAATTTGGAAAGTGAATGGGGCAAAACTAAAATAATCATCAAGCCCCAACACAAAAGTAGCCTTAAAATTAAAGAAGCTCTTAAATCACCATGAAATCATATTCCAACACAAACCTTCCTTTTAACGTTGCATACATCTTAATGCCAATTCTCAAAAGTATAGCTACACCATGTGAAGCAACTCTACATGAAACACTTAAAGAAGATGGACTAATCAAGCCATTCACTTGGATTCCAGCTAATGAAACAGATGAGTCACCTGCGAAATTTCAGACCTCAGCAATATTTTAACTTGTTTTTACTAACAACCAAGACTACTTTATACAGTGTTAAACAAAAGGTTTGGTGAGAGGTGAGTTCATTTTTATACGAATGAGAAAGTTCCACAATATCTGTATTAAGAGAGATGGATCACTCTAATTTTTCTGTGGCACAAAATTCCAATTTTCAAAAGGACTTTTTGATAGATTTTGTGACGATGGGCTTACTTTGAGGAAATATGTCAAGGAAATTATGTATGATGTAAAGACAAATTGTAATTCAGCAGACTTCAAACAAAACTAAATAGCTCCAATATCTTTTGTGTATCAAATGAAGCATGATGAAATATGAGTGACAAATGAAGCAAATATTTGGTAATGATGTAGTATGCAATCTACTACACTTAGTTATTTACTTTTCAGATGGAAGGACAAAACTTTAATCACATTTTAATCAGTTCTTTTTCCTATCATTTCATTGTACATTCGAATTTTAAAATTGTGTTTTAGTGGCATCATCTAAGAAATAAGTAATTAACTAAAAACAGTAAATTGGATACTAAATCATTATCAAATATTCAAACCTACTATGGTTACACAAAAATTTCAAATATCTCTTAACATCTGAATCATAACAGTAAGTGTAATAATTTTTCAGTGATATGATTTTAAAATCTTTTTATTTTCGATGACTTAACTGGGCACATACACTCTGTGTCTTCATGTGGCCTTTATTTTTGCAACCATTGTTTGTAGACATTATACTTCCAATTACTAAATTACTTTAAATGAGAAATTTATTCACATCATGGAATCTTTTCAGAGATATTTTCATGATTTTAATGTCAAAATACCCCAGACACTTTATGTCTAAATTTATATCCTTTTAATATATTGCCTTAATATCTCAGACATATTTCAAAATGCATATATATATATAGTATATACACTTTACTAAAGATATCACTAAATGTATTATAAGCTATAAAATAAAATCATTAAAAGAACGGAAAAGTCAGAGCTTAAATGATTTTATATAATTTAATCCCTATGAAAGTCTTAAAAATGCTTTCTCTCATAAAGTTGTAACCCAAACTTCGTAACTTTCCTTCAAGAATTCTTTTTTAACTCTCTTTTGAGCTCTTATAAGATATATATATATATATATATATAATTACAAAACAATTTTTTTAAAAACAAAATATAAACAGGCCTAGTATTTTGACGATGCTGAAAAATTATCATTAAAGACATAAAGTAAGAAATTTAGAACTAATTCCTCACAAAAACAAAATTGAAATTCATAATTAATAATCATAAATTTCAAATAATACATTAAATGTTACAAAGAATTTTAAAAATGTTAAAACTAAAACTTTTCAAACAAGCAATACCCCAATTAAAAAAATTAATGAAATTTAAAGAAAAATTAACAAAAACAGAAGAGGAATTTAATCAACTTCAATGTCCCTTCGTCAAAGGGAAGGGACATTGAAATCAATTAAAATCTCTCTTCTACGAAAATCGTTGCTTTTCTGTATCCAGAATTAGCCGGTGAACCATTTTGAAATGTGCTCAAAGGTTTTAGTTACTTCTTGTGAGTTTTAATTAAGTCTTTTCACCTAAGTTTTAGAACGTTTTAAATTCTTTGAATTATTTGCTATAAAGGTAAAAATTTTGATTTAAATTTGTCACTGAAGTATTTTTTTCACTTTCGTTTTCAGTTCTTTTAATAAAATAGAATGCCCTTTACTTAAGGTTCAAGATTCTAATTACAATTTACTTTGTTTTTTCCTTGCTTTGGGGAAGGGCCAGAATTTTCAGATGAACTATTATAATTAAAATACAACAAAATGGTTCCTCAGCTAATTCAGGATACAGAAAAGCAAGGATTTTTGTAGAAGGGAGATTTCAATGTTCCTCTCCCCCGACGAAGTGGCATTGAAGTTGATTGAATTCTTTTTCTGTTTTTATTCATTTTTCTTTAAACTTCATTAATTTTTTGAATTGGAGTATTGTTTGTTTGAACATTTTTTAAATTCTTTGTAACATTTAATGGTTTACTTGAAATTTAATAATTATGAATTTCAGTTTTGTCCTTGTGAGGAATTAGTTCTAAATGTCTTACTTTGTGTGTCTACTGATAATATATATATATATATACAGCCTGGCCAGTCAGAAGGTTAAATAGGAAAAGGTTTCTGGTATTAAAAGATTAAGAGACAAGCAGTGTCATGCCTGTAATGATGAAAAGTATTAATCAGTATATATTTCTTACCAAAAGGAGAACTTCTTCACAGAATTTTCTAGAATTCGTGTTTTAGAAAAGAAATGGCAGGTTTTGCATTGGTATATAATTCGCTCATAATATTCTTTGCATGAATTCAAAAACATTCTAGTTTACTGAATTTTTTTAAGACTGCAAAGCAATGAAACTGCCCAAGAACATTAATAATGTATTTTTAACATAGTGAATACACAAAATCATAAATTAAAGTATGTTACAAAACATCATGAATAATTTTAAATGGGAAAAAGTCATGCTTATTCAGCATTGACTTTAAACTGATTCCTCAAGGAAAGTCAAAAATCTCCAATTTTGAAATGAAATATCTTAATCGATTTTTGACATATGGGATTCAAACTATTTATTTTTATTTTTTAATGATGAATATGAACTTTTGCTCAGTGCTAACAACAGGGACCAAAAGACGGTATAAAAAGTTTTGAAATTTAAAAAAAATTGACATTTCAATTTTAAAATGTCAAAACATACGTATTTCTGTCATTTAAAACCTTCCAGTAACTGAAAAATGTATGTCTACAAGCAACTATTGTGAAAACAATAGCTGCATACAGCTTTTGCAAACATAGTGGCATGTAATAAATACAATAGCATAACATGGTTGCAATAAATACATACAAATAATGAGATTATAGTTGATTATACTTTGAGTATATTCTGATATAGCTGCTTACTTTCATGAATTCACAAAATTTAGCACATGGATATATAATAAAAATTTAGCAATTTTGTAGAGATCCAGAAAATAATTATATTAATGTGTCTGCTATTCTCACTACCTCCAAAAATATTAATAATGGCAGTAAGAACCTTAATTCTAACAGTGGATTGCGTGCCTCCCTGTAGTTCAAGAGATTAATGGTTCGAATCCCAAAATTTCACTTTTTCTACTGAAAGGGAGGTTACAAAATTATTAAAAGATTTAAATCCCAAGAAGGCCTCATTATGGGATCCAGTTAATAAGATAGCACTCGAACTCAATGAAGGGAGAAGGCACAGTTGTATTTATGCCAAAAGCAAAGTAAAGCAAATGGTAAAGTAGCGCCATCTGTCCACAGAAAAAAATATAACATCTGTCCATAGAAATACAGCTGTGGCTCCTGCCTTCTCTGCAGAATTTCTTTGCTCCTGATGAAGAGGGACTTGTACCTGTTCGCCCTCAAAATCAATAAGAGTCTGGGTTTAAATCTATGCCAAATACAAGGTTGTTGCTTTGCCTAACTGTATGCTTTATTTGTTGTTTTTCTTCTCTTGGTGGCGTGTTTCTCTTCTCTCTAAACTAATATGCCTCTTTTTTTTATTGTTCACATATGCTACAATTAATAATGAAAACACTAAAAGAACTCCACAGTTTTAATTTAACAGTTCTTGGAGATAATTCATAGGCCCACAATAACCCAAGGCTTATGATTGTGCTAAAACAATTTTGATTGTTGAAATATTTTCTATGTTGATGCAATTGTTCCCAATAAGAAATTTCAGTCACATTAGATTTGGAAGAAATATAATCATGCTGATTATAGGAAAAGGCTCATTCCATTTCACTAAATTCCAGTTTTATATGTTTTATTTTTCCAGAGCTATTAGGTTATTTTGAAGCTGATGAGAAAAATGTGTGATTCCCTTGCTGGGACTCGAACCTGGACTTCTCGAATGCATGCCAAGTGTGCTACCATTATACCATGAAAGCATGTAGAAAGGAGCAAAAAAGTACCTTATATAGTCCTCCTTTTAAAGGGCGACTAGGGATTAGGAGACCCAATCGCCAAATCCTGAAACATCATCCAACAACTTTTTTAGTTCAGGCGACACTGTAGAGTCATTAGGTTATTTTCTGATAGCAAGAGATGTGAAAATGTGCAATGCCTTCTCTGGGACTCGAACTTGGATCTCTGGAATACGCACTAAGTGTGCTATTGTTATACCATGAAGGCATGCAGAAAAGAGATAGAAAATACCTTATAATTGATCCAGTATTTATGTATTTTTCTATCAAAAATTTTTGACAAATAAAATCTGTTGCCAGATAATATGATTCATCACCAGTAACGGACATATATAACATCACAATGCACACTGGTGCATGTGCTCAAAATGCTTCAAGACTGGAATGTGGCAAAATCATATAAAAAATAATAATAAATAATAATAATAATAATAAAACCTCACAGAACTATTCATCACTACTTAAGTTCGTATTTAAGTGAATTTATACAGCTCACTTTCACAGATGATCACTATTTTGTTATTCTTTCAAACTTCTGCCAGAATAATTGGTGCATTTGACGTGATTTCTATCAACTTTCATGATTGATGGAAAAATCTGTAAGCACTCATTATCCCATAAAAATTCTTCCAACAATTTAAACACGTACAAGCATACTGCTAGACTATAAATCCAAAAATTCCTTCCTATAACCAGTCTTTTTATGAATCTAGTGCAAATTTATAGATAGAAAGAATGGGAATGCATGATCCGGGATGTTTGGTCATCTGAAATTAGTAGCCATGACGACACCATAAATTTTAGTAAAATCAACAAATTCACACAGGACCATAGATAATACCTAGTCTTCCTAGAGGGAGTAGGATCATAAGCTATGTTCAGCAAAGGTAATCAAGTTTATGATAATCAGAGCTGTGCTAAAGCAAGAAAAGCAGCCACATGACTGGATTAATGTAAATTTACTTTATGATAAATATCAATAAATCATTTAAAAACTTGACAGTTGTTACAGAAACTGCAAATATCAAAAAAGATTCCATTATAATATATATAATGGTTTTAATATTACAATGAGGTTACATAATTGTCAAAAAAATTCTTTTATTAAAAATACACAAATTCACTTTTAAAATTCTTTTATTAATTATTTCTGAAAGAGAGGCTACACTTCTCTAAAAGCTTTGAATTTCTTCCAGATTTCGTGGTATTTTTTATTTTTTAACCAAAAGGAGTACATAAAATCATGCAAATAATTAAACTGTTAATATTGCTAATGGATAGAATCATGTGCACATAGCTCGGAAAACCTTTCAGATTACAATGTTCAAAAATACTTCAAAAAAATTTGAATGTAAAAATTTTAAAAGTTCAGTCAGCAACTTTATTACCTATTTGTCTTTATTACCTATATGTGACATATTTAATCATATGGAAATATAGACAGCACTTTCGAGTACTTGACACATACCATATATAATACATTTCAGTAAATTATGCTACTTTTAGTTCAGTTAGCAACTTTACTACCTATTTGTCTTTATTATGTATATGTGACATATTTAATCATGAAAATACTGACAGTACTTAAAGTATACTATAACACGTATACTATAATAAATTACAGTATTCTCTGATTACCTGCTACCCAGTGAATAGCTGCCAACTTTGTGATTTGGCAATCATTATGACTCATAGGTACCGCTTTATTCATAAATTATAGTAAAAAAAAAAAAGAAGTGATACTCTTCTGTTATTGAGACTGGATTCAGAAATGTATGTTGCATGCACTATATATACACAAATAATACATACTTACATATAGATATATGCATGCATATACACATACATCCATATTTACATGCATATACATACATTTCTGAATCCGGTCCTGATAACAAACGCAAAAAATTTTATGAAAGGAAAAAAAAATAATCAATATTTACATTTGATAGCCAGTGATAATGTTCAGCAAACTGATGGTTAACGCTTGCAAATGCATATGTACTAAAATGCATGTCTGATACAAATATGCATGGGTTGGCACTATTGTGTGTACATTAAAAAAATGCCCCAAAACATAGCAGTTCCAACATATGTTGAAAACAGGATGCAGATGGTCAAAAAGTACTAAATACTCTTTTACAGAAACCAAAACTAATTGCACAAAGGTATAGTTATTAGATGTGTGAGACTGGCCTGAACAAAGTTAAATTCCTAATTGTGTTTAAAGTTGTCTCCCAGAGAGAAAAATTTTGGGATTTTTAAAGGAGTAGTTATTAAAGTTGAAAAAATTATTCAATTTCTGAAAGTGAGGGAAAATGCAAAATTTTGGTAATATTTTTATAAGGACATTTATATATGTACATATTTCAAGATAAAATCGAATAATTTTAAAAATCTGAGTTGATATTTTCATTAATACACCTTCTTATCATATATCTTCACAATAGATCATTTGAAGTATATGCAATCTATGTTTCATTATTCTGAGAATCTATTGATTGGATTCTTTGCATTTGCATTTACTTTTATTTCTTCATATCAACTTTTCGTTTGTTGAAAAACCTCAGGACTTTCTTAACACAGAAATTACTTTTTCATAAAATGTTCTGGATTAGCTCTGCTAAAATATGGTAATCCTAATAAAAGACAAGCATACAAAATATGGACAACATACTAAGAGAATTATTTGCATTTTTGGAATATAAAATGCAGGAAAGACTTATAAATGAGGTTTATATGCTATTGATACTAATTCACTATTTAAAATTATTTCAAACTGTTAAATCGAATTCCATTTAATCCATGCGTTTCTTCCAATCCATATAAAAATACAATTAATTAAGACATTTATATTTTATATTTCATGAATGTGAATAAGAGTTGGAATAATGCTGTCCACATTTACGATTAGGTATATGTTTTCTCGCAATTTAACTTGCTGCAGAAAAATAATACATACAAATAGAACGTTACTTACCGATACCACAGATGACGATCAACTGAATGAAAGCGCAAGTCTTCTTTTCGCGGGTTACTTAAGTAGTAAACGCAGAACTAAGATAAGATGATATCAAATGAAATTTCGATAACGAATCATCTCAGCACATGGGAAGAATCGGAGATAACCAAACCGGCTCTTCTATCGTGACGCAACCGTTTCATGCAGTTGCAATTATTCTTCAAGGGGCTGTATACATATTAAATATTAATACAAGTCGTTCTATTTTATATGTCAACGGTTTTCAATTTGCTTTGTCCCGTACATAGTACCTTTCACCATACCTGGAAGATCATTTCCCCCTCCTTTCTAAAACGCGAAAGATTAGTTAGATTTAGATTATTTTAAACATTTTTATAACTTAAACAACAAAAAGTATTGAAAATGTTCATGAAACTTATTATGAGTACTTTTTTTATATTCAAGAACTAAAACTAAATACTTAACAACAAAATTAAAGGCCAAACGCATCGATCCTGTTGAAATTTACCCTATCTGAGAAAGCCTAGGAATGTGTTCAGCGCAGATACTCTACAAAGGGACTTCTCTTTAAGGAAATCCCTTTTTAATAGACGCTATGCAGAAATTATTTTATCAAGCAATTTTTCATAGCTCATATTACATACATGGCGTTATTTCTTAAGTAAAACTTCCAGGAGAGTTGTCAGATAAGCCAGTTAAAAATAATGACGCAATGAAATACATAAAATGATACAAAATGGAACTTTTAAAAAATGTACAATATGAAAAATTCAGATTACAGTTCTAATACAGTAAGGAGGTGTGTAATCAGTAGCGTAGCTAGGGTGGAGCAACGGGGACACCTGTCCTAGAGAACAACATTCAGGGAGCGCCAAATTGATGCTACAAATTTTAGAGTGAAAAGTTTTCCCTTCTTGAAACACAGAAGGGGCGCAAAATCTTTTTTGTCTCCGGGCGCTGAAAACCTTAGCTACGCCTCTGAGTTTAATATTAAAATTCATAATTACCCAGTACCTAGCTATGTAATATAACGTTAGAAAGGCCCTTTCGTTAATATAGCTTTTTGTCCAAATTTCCTAAACTTTATCCGTTGAATATATTATAAATTAAATTTACTTTGATTTTTACTTTGTAGCACTGAGTAAAGCTTTTAAATTTACAGAACAAAGTCCGAGATTCGGACTCTTCCGGACTTCCGCGATTCTGGATTTGGGATTTTTCCTGATTTAGATCATCAATTTAAATCTAGTAAAATGGCATGTAGAAATTATGAAGTTAAAAATATGAAATCGTTATTTATGAAATAATGAATATGATAGAAAGAGCGTCAAAATTTACCAAAAAAAAAGATTAATGTTTATTTATTTATTTTATTACACATAACTTTCAAAGTTAATTATTTAAGTTGCTTCGTGTTTTTGTGCTAATGCCTTCGCTTTAATTCTATAAACAGACATAACTTCTTCAGTTGCAAAGTTCCACTGCTCAAGTCCTGTAGTTGCTGTATCGAGAATTCCGACTAACTTGTCAATCGAAAGTTTTTCGTTATCAGTAACCTCTCTGTCACTTTCTTCCCTATCGGTAGCAGTACTTTCTGGACATAGAATCCTACTACAGATTTCACCGTCCGTTAATTGATTGATGATCGGCACATTGTCATCGTAATTAAAAACTTCTGTTATATCATCTTCATTTATTATCGCTTCTACATATTTCTTTACAAAATCCAGTAACTGGAAAATTTCACATCTGGTTTGCGATATCCGAAAACCTTCCTCTTGTCAGCTATCATCATCATCCTCACCATGAAATGTGATAGCTGGCCATAAATTATGCCAAGCATTTTTTATGCCAAGTAAGTACCTGGAGACATATCCTCCCACGATCTTGCTATGCTCCACACAGCAGATTTTATGCTAAAATACAGGGCTAGCATAAATGATTCACTCATTTTGAAGAGGCTATACATTCAAAAGGATTACGCGTACACACGTGAAAAATATATGAAAAGGACCACAAACTCATGAAGTTTTTTCACTATTCCATCAAGTTTCCTTGTTAAGTGGAACGTTGCTTCATCGCTGAATATTAACTTGGTGGCGAAATCTTCATCCTCCAATGCTTCCCGCATGTTGACGCAAAAATCTAGTCGACGGTCGTAATCCTCGGGCTTTAATTGTTGCAGGAGCTACACTTGGTATGGTTTGAAATGCAACTTATTGACGCAAAATCTTCCACACAGTTTTTTGCGGTATTCAGAACATCTGGTCAATTGATGTCGAACATCTGCACAACAATACTGCAAAATGTCTGGAAGGAGCTCGATTCCTTTTTATATATCTTTTATGTGTGTACCTAAAATACTTTTGAAAATACAGCAGTAGTAACCCGGGGTATTAATCACTAAATTAAATTTAGATGTTTTGCTTTTGCAAACGTAAATTTTACTATCGCAAATTAATGTGTCCACAATTTTATTTCCGCAGAAAAAAAAAATTATTTTTACATTTCTTTTCACTTTTTTACTTTGCAAAAGTTCTTTTTCCAAACTTATTCCTTTTCCTATTTTTACTTTAATTTTTTTTTACGTTTAACTTTTTTTGGTTTTTACAAAAGTAATATTTATTTTTACAAGTTTAATTTTTTCCTTTTCGCTTCTTATTTTAAAAAAGGTGCTACTACATTTTTCATTTTGTTTTCAAAAAGCAATATTTTTTACTTTCATAATTTTTTCCACTTCTCTGTTTTCACAAATGCAGTTTTTTTCTCCTTTATGTATTTTACTTCTAAAAGTAAATTTAAATTTTTTCTTTTTTCGTTTTTACAATTTTTTTTTTTTTTTTTTCTATTCTTTAAAATTTTTCTTGCTACACTTTTATTTTACTCTTAACTTCTTCCCCTTGTTTTGAATACTTATTGATGTTACATCTCCGTTTCCCTATGGAAGCCTTCACGGATAATATTTTCTGGAACTTTAAACAGTATTCTTCTATACAGCTTAATTGAATATTACATTTCTTACTTTTTATACTACTAAATAGGAAATACTAAGAACTTTTCCTTCTAATGTGTTGTATTAATTCGTACTGACTGTACTAACGTTTGGGAATGCTATACAAAACTTTCTCTTTTACAAGTCTTACTTTTATTCAACGGATTCACCAAAGTAGGTCTGACAAATGTAAATTTTACACTTTCCATTTACATATTTCCTGTTACATTTAACTTTTATCTTGCTTCTAATATATTCATACTGTATTTCTGATTCCTTTTCGCCCAAAAAATAAATACAGACTTACACAAATTTCGTTATTGCAAGACCTACTGACTTTGAACGTATCTTATAAGGAGTAATAAATTTTCTTGGTATAAGGTCTACTCAAACCAATACATGGGACATTTCTACCCAGTTTAGTTCAAATACGTACCAACAGTACTTAATTTCTTATTATTTTACTCTACAGACATTTACATGTGTACATTCAGAATACTACCTTTTATTCAGCAGAAGAATCCCTTATATTACTAACACAGATTAATGCTTTGAAACACTTTACAAAAATATCCTGCATTCTATTGTGCACATCCTAACTAAAACCACTAAACGTTTTCTAAACCTTGATTTTTTTCATGTGAAAATCTCACTTGGATTCTTAGTATTATTTCACTATTTACCGCAGAATTTCATAAACGCTACTATATTTGAACTTATCACAGCCTTAATTTCTCAACAAGGTACACTGCGGGGGGGGGGAGGACAGTTCTATTTTCTGGCGTTCTACTGGGCCGATTGACGAAATTCAACTTGCGTTTCTCATGTCCCGAAAGCGCGACTTAGGATATATATTAGATTTATATACAGCATTATTCTAACATAAGTATTTTGACACAAAATTGGACTTTCTCTGAAATAACACAAATTTTTTTACAAATTTCGATTCTACGACTCAAATTATGCCAAACTGCCAAGCTTTGTAAAAATCGAGTAGTTTTTAAAATATTAGCTATCAAAATTTTAGCTCCTCAATGTTAATTGAATTTGGTATATATTTATTAATATCTCTTTTTTTATTAAACTTACTTGATTTCTTCTTTTAGAATAAGAAATTTATGTTCATTCCAAATAAAATTCGCCCATTTTTTATGATTTATTTTTAAAATTTGTATTTTTAAATAATTTTTATATATTTTTTGAAAAAAAATTTGAATTATAATCTATGAAATTTTTAACATCATCTTAAAGTAGATGTATTTCTAGGCACACCTGAAAAAAATTAGAGTTTTTTTATTCAAAATTTTCTAAGATATACATGAATTTACATATTGGAGCGTTTTCAAATTTGGCATCTTTTTTTGAGCGAATATAATGCCAAATGTAGTTTATGGATTTTGTTACAGTGAATTGCCGCAACTATTTCTAAACATAAATTTCAAATAAATTTTTGCGGAGAATTAATTATATGGAATTTTCCCCCCTCAATGATGCGTAATAAATATTGATAATTACTATACGAAAAGCTACTTTAAGAAAAAATATTGATGATTTTGTTCAGATTTTAAAAAAAAAATTAATTTCTTTCTTTTTTCCTTTTTTTAAAAAATATTTGTAATAGTAAAATTTCATATTTGCCATCCTATTGTCTGCTGATTTAGTTTAACTTTCCTTAAATCGAATTGTCTAAAACTGAGAACTTTCACTTGATATTTTATGAACTGTTTTATTTCTTTGTGATTTAGCAAAAAATCTTTTAATTAAAATATTTATCCTTTGGACTTTGCTTTAAACTTTATTTACAGATGAAAATGAAAAGTAAATGAAAATGAATGAAAATGTAAATAATAGCTATGTAAATGAAAAGTAAAATGAAAAGCTTTCTTCAGCTGAAGCGCAACTGATGTAATTGCTATTTTAAAAAATTTGACAAGAATGCAAAATTTATGGAAGTATAGCAATATATTCACGATATATTTCAAATTTTTAGAATGAAGTGCCAACTTTCACCTGTAATTTTAGTACCATATTCACTGTTTCAAGTACTCGTACAGAAATCTTTCCTTTTATTTTGAACATTTAATACCTTTTAATTCAGCATTTTTTTCGCTCATTGATTACATTCACACCATTATTTTCACAGTTTAAATACCTTGGCTATACTGTTTCTACTTTCATGGACAACTTTCAAAAGAACCTATAAATTTTTTTTACGTTGCGTGTGAAAAGAAATTCCTATGGTCAATACTTCCAGTATTGATTCAGAAGTGAATTACACAGCTTTCAATGATTTTACCTATTAATTACCTTTTCCTCTCTTGAAATTTTGTTTTTTGACATACTTTTATTTCTAGAGCAAAATGCTAACACATTTACTCGAACTTAATTCATTATCCAACATTTCTTATAATCTATTTTGCGATTTCTTATACTACGATTTCCTTTCATGAATTATATTTTTCATTAATTTTTTTACCAATGCATTTATGAATGATATCTTGCTAAAGAATACAATAGCATTTACACAACACATCATTACTCCAAAGACTCTCTAACTCATTCAAATTTTCCTACGTTACGTACTGTCTTAGTAAATAATACCCATATTAGAACTAGTTTCTTAACGTAACATTAAGAACTAAATACGAAATATGTGAACTAAATACTCCACTGCAGAATATTTACTGTTTCACCCAAATGAGGACAGAACCTGTACCGAATGTAAATTATCTACCCAGAATTCCCAACAAGTTTTCGAAAATGTTCTATAGAAAGCAATTATATTTACCTTAAGAATGAGTCTTAACAGATTCTTATCGGGTTCACATTTACTATGAGTGGGAAAAACTGAAGCTCCCTTTATCAGTATACACACAAAAATCATGAATCATTTCATAGTACAATCAGCATTTAGACACATTTAATACTGATTTAACCTAATTTTTACATTTAATTAACTTTCAGTTAAGATTTTAAAAGATAAGCATAATAAGTGTTATATATTAATAGATTAGACTCAAGCGTTATGGGGGGAAAATGCAATGAAATATCCAATACGCTAAGGAAATCCCACTTATTAGGAGCAGTTAACTTTTGCATATTTTTTTCGATGAAATGTAAAATCTTGTAATATGTCATTACAAAACCTAAATAAGATTTAGAAAAAAAAATTACAAAAAAAAATTCTTGACACAAAAGAAAATATAAATAAAACAAAAATAATAATTTAAAAACCTGGTATTTATTTCTTTTCAAAAAGAACTTTTCAATAAATCCTTAAACAAATCAATTTCTTCACCTATATACAAACTTTGAACATTAGTCAGTACATGACTTATATTAATAACATCAAAAAAGTCGTCAGTAACAATTAGTTTACTAAAATTTATATTGCATTCATTTTGACGAATAAAGTCGTTTGCTATTTCAGTCCAATTAACTGTAAACAAAGCTTGGCCAAAATAATTTTCACATTTTTCGGCACGGCTTATTGATAAGCATTCATGTCCTAGGTGATTATTATAACCTACTTGGCAACCAAAACACACAAGCAGTTCTACAATTTTGTTAGAAATAAATTTTTCAATACAATTACACAAAGAGTCCTGCAATTCATGAAATCCATTTGGACGGACTGGATCACCAGCATATTCACGTTCAAAACGTACATCACTAAGCAACTGCTTTCTCACAAAATAGTTAAGAATTTTAGAAATAAGAGTTTCCTTCATGGCGGCACATATTTCATTATATTTTGAGTCTAGTTTACGTAAATGTTCTTTCTTCAACAGAACGCGTTCCGCTACGAATTCCAGTCTAAAATCTTTTCTTTGAAACAATCTTTGGAGTGGTATAATTATTTCATCGTTGACATTTTGTTTCGAAACACACACATCTTTCTTTACAACTGAAACACTGTCAGAGCCTTCAAAGGAAGCAAATGTTTTTGCATGATCGCAGAATTTCTTCTATACTAGTGAAGACAACGAAACTACATCTTTGATAGGATGTAACACATCATTCTCATCACTCACATATTTCCACACGTGAACACGAATCAAACCTAAACACGATACAGTCACAAAAATATCCCAGAAGAGATGAAACATATTTGAAAAAGAATTAAACTTCAACAAAGTGTGACACAGTAATACGGTGAAACAAGTTTTCTTGTGTCTTATAAAACTTTGTTGGCACTCTTCTGATATCGGGACCGGATTTAGAAATGTATGTATATGCTTGTAAATATGGATGTATGTGTACATGCATGCACATATATATGTAAGTACATATTATGTGTGTGTTACACGCATGCACATGCATACATTTCTGAATCCAGTCTCGATAACAGAAGAGTATCACTTTTTTTTCACTATAAAGCGGTACATACGAGTCATAATGATTACCAAATCACAAAATTGGCAGCTATTCACTGGGTAGTAAGTAATCAGAGAGTACTGTTATTTATTACAGTATACCTGTTATAATATACATCAAGTACTCAGAAGCGCTGTTAATATTTAATGTATATACAGTGCTGTCAATATTAATAATATGATTAAATATGTCACATATAGATAATAAAGACATATAGGTAATAAAGGTCTGGGTGTCATATAGATAATAAAAAGACATATAGGTAATAAAGGTCTTGATTTGTCGCCCGGGGTACAGACCCTGGGCGGCAAATCAAGCGGGGCGCTCGATCGTATTTGGAATGTTGTTTAATTTTGACACATTAGGTAGGTTCAAAGTCAGGTTTAAAAACCTCTTTTAAGAATATTTATAACAACTTACCGAGAAACCTTTTAATGAAACGAACAGTTAAAACAAAGCTAAGCACAGCCGAGTACAACTCTAAAGATAAGATCAGAGAGAGAGAGCAATAGAGGGACTCCAGGCGTGTACTGACAAGGTCAGACGACCCTTTCCCGAGGCTCGTGTCTCTGCCAACACAACATGTAATTTTATTACAAAGGTACTCCGTAAACGCGTTGGTCTTTAGTCCCTGTAAGTGACGCTTGGAGCCCCTCTGTTGTCATCTCTCTAGGATATTCAAATGAGAAACAGAACGACAGCATAGAAGGGCTTTGTTTTCATATCGACCCCGCTTAGGAAATAAATGGAGAAGCGTTTTAAATTGTAACTATTTCCTAACACCCAATACAAATTAACCTTGACCAATGTCGACCAATGAAATGATTCAAATTAATTTACGTCGAGAATATACAATAGACCATCAATTAGCCGAAAAACATTCAGAAAACGTAGACCTTAGGTCCACTGAGCGTGATGGAAGACATTTGATATCTTCATTGTGGCACAGAACATTAGCAAATAATGAAAAGATTAAAAGATCTTGGCTTATATATTCTAAAACTAAAAATGCATTTTTTTTACACCCTGTAAAATTTACCCGAAATATGCCACTGCCTCTACATCAGCATTATGTACTACAGGATTCATTAATTGGAAAAAAGCTTCAGAAAAGTTAATTCAGCACGAAACATCTGAAATCCACACAGGGTGCACGATTAAGTGGAAAATTCGACTACAACAAGCGAAATCGTGTCAAGGCATTGATCATGACACTGATGGACACAGCGCGATTCATTCACACAGAGAAATAAAAATGGAGAGATATCCTACAGATAGTTATGGATGCTGTATCGTATCTTTCAACAAACTGTCTTTCTTTTCCGTGTGTGAAAACTAACTTTTCAGTATCAATGTTTTCAATGAATTCGTCTGCAAATAGTTCAGAAGCTTCAGTATCAGCTGAAGTTTTTTACCTGAAATTTCTAATTGCCTTATACCACGGTGATTTTAAAATTTGGTTAACCAATCTGTCGAATACGTGCACTGAGTTTTTAAGTTCATTTCTTCATGAAATATTTTGGTTTGAGCCATTAGCATTGGACGTCAATGGCATGCCTTCGCTGCGACGTCTGACCCATTCAATCATTACTTTGTCATGATCAACATTTTTAGCAAAGCGAATAAATTTTCTGTTAATCATTACGCTTGGGGTGCCTAATCCACAAAAAAAATTCATAAAGTTCCTTTTTCTGCTACGTCATATACAGTTGACTTTCCAATGCCATACTCCATACTCCTCGCATAATTTCGAGACGATATATCTATATCCATTTTTTTGCAGCAATTCCACTTTCTGTTTAATGGACATCGAAACATGCTTTCGCTTTGTCGATCCTGTCGCAGCTCCAGAATTAGAAACTCTTTTAATCATAAACATAATCGAAAGTTCAGTGTTTAATTTTCATAAAATTTCTGTAATAATAACAGCCTGCAAAAATAATAAGCTGAAACACATGCGCGCTGGGCCACCTTTGACTTCAGCCGTCGCGTTCAGCCTTCTTTCCAAACAAGCAACCCTTGTTTTCTCAAAAATAATTATTATCAAATATTTTTGCAAATCATGGATAAGTTGTTGTTGTTGTTGTTGTTGTTGCTTATGAATTTACTAGACGAGGTCCATGAGTCCATTCACCTTCAGAAAATCGAAAACAAGCACAGGAGATTTGTAAAGGTCCTCAAGAGACAATTCCAGGTACTCAAGTATATGTGTCGGTGAAGCCGGTGCATTTTGACATTTAGAACAAATTGGGTGCATCTTGTAACCTCTCTCGAAAGTGAGTCCTTTCAGGTGTCCACTGAAGAATCGGGAAAGTGCTGTCTGAACACATCTATCGCAGTCAATAGCAAGAGATCTTCCAGGACAATCAGCTTGATACCAGGGATGATTCGGCGGAACGAGCCAAATTTGCCTGTCTGCATGTCTTCTAATGGAGTACAGTTCAAGATATGTCAGTGAATTGGTAACTGGTAATGGTTCTTCAGAACCCTCCAGTTCGCCATAAGTGGTTGAATTTAGTTAACGAGATAAAAAAGAAAAACTGAAAACAATGAAAAGTCATCTCCGATTCATAGCACGAGGATAGTTAAAATACAAAGAAAACGGAAATATGACGAATCATATTTGGAATTTGGTTTTACTTCTTGTAGTTATGAAGGAATTGAAAAGCCATTATGCTTAATTTGTAAAGAAGTTTTGGCTACAGAAAGCATGAAACACCGCCAAATTAAAGCGACGTCTCAAGACAAAGCATACTGCGCACTGCAAGAAACTTAAAGAATACGTTGAATGATTTTTTTTTGAAATTATCAGATCATCAAAAATTTGACTTTGAGAACTTTGGTACTGTGAATGAAAAGTATCTACTTGCGTCTTATGAAGCATCCTATTTAATTGTTAAAAACAAAAAAACCTATTCAATTGGAGAAAATCTAATATTGCCGGCTACAATTAAGATATCCGAAATAGTTCATAGCAAAAAAGTAAATATCCGTAAAATTCCATTATCCAACGATACTGTTTCAAAGCGAATTTCAGCAATTAATAAAGATAAACATCAGCAGCTAACAACTATGCTCAAAATAAGTCCTAAGTTTGCAAAATAGTTGGATGAATCAACTGATATTACCAACTTGGCTCAATTGTTAGTGCATGTTAGATATATTTTTGAAGGAAGTATTTATGAAGAATTTTTGTTGTGTCACTCTTTTGATGAATACACAAGAGAAGAGGACAATTTGTAAAAGTTAATGAATTTTTCATTGAAGAAAGTTTGGAATGGAAAAAATGTGTTGACATTTGTTCAGACGGTACTGGTCGGTGGAAAAATTGGATTTTGAGTCAAAGTTAAGAAAAGCTGCAACGAGCATGTAACATTTACTCATTGCATGATACATCGAGAGGCCCTGGTGGCCAAAAAAGTATCAGCGGAGTTAGATGTTATGCTTCGAGATAGTGTCAAAGCGGTCAACTTTATTAAAAGTCTTGCTCTGAAGAGTCGTTTGCTTTCAAATCTTTGTAAAGACATGGGTTTTGAATACAAAAGCTTATTATTACATGCAGGAGTAAGGTGACTTTTAAGAACCCACAGTTTAAAAAGGTTATTAAAATTAAAAGATGAATTTTTTACTTTCTAACCGAACAAAAATATGATTTTGCGAATTTATTCCATAATAAATTGTGTTTACAAAAACTATGTGATTTCTGTGACATATTTGAAAAACTAAATGAACTAAATTTGTCGCTTCAAGGAAAAAGTTGCAGCATATTCATATTCAAATGAAAAATTGATGCTTTTATTAAGAAAATTACCATAAGGAGAACCATGATAGAAAAGGGTTCGTTAGAAATGTTCGTCGTAACAAGTGAATTGTTAAGTGAAAATGATGAAACAGATCGTCAAAAAGATGAGTTGTTAAAAGTGATAAAGGAACATCGTTGGTGATCGGTATCTTGAGAAAAACTTTGAGAAATATTTCGCTTCAAATTTTAGTGACGAAGAACTAATATGGATCGTGAAACCATTCAGAATTAATGTGGAAAATATTATTCATTTGCAATTAAAAGTCACAAGAAGAATTTACTGAGTTATCAAATAATTCAGGGTTGAAAATTGATTTTAATAGGAAGTCCTTAGAAGAATTTTGGCTATGAGTCGCAAATGAATTTCCAACGATTTCTGAAACTGCCATAAACTGTCTTTTACCTTTTTCTACGACATATTTGTGTGAGACGACATTTTTGTCTTTGATCACCATGAAATCAAAGTGTCAACTAAATGTAAAGAATACTGAAGAAGTACTTCGTCCTGTGGTGTCGACTATTTTGCCAACATTTGATAATATAATTAAAAATAAACATGCATACCATTTCCACTGATACTTTATCCCTGCATATGCGATGTTGAAAGTAAATGAGTTTTCTCAGTACTGAACTTCCAAGTGGCTACACGTAACGGATAGACTATAGTTAGTGTTTGAATTTACCCAAGTAACTGAATTTATTTTTATTATTGTATTATATTTTTAGGTTTGTTACTTATTTAAAATTTTCATATTATTCTACGTCTTAAAATTAAAGATTAAAGTTAATGACCTAAAACGGCAAAAGTATATTACAACACCCACGAAGAAAGTGACAAATACACTCACGCGTATATCGGGTTTGCGCACTGCTTACGGGATCCCACAAAATTTTCGTAAATATTATAGGGTCCTCACACTAAAAAGTTTAAGAAAACCTGCTTTAAACAGTAACAAAGTAATGAAGGAAATACGGCTGCATCTTTTTGTCCAAAATGATGTTTCGCCTAATTTTCCTCCCTTCCCCTTGCCACTTGCGGAGAAACACCTTTCCCTCCTGTTCTCTTAATCTCAATATCAGGGCCAGATGGGGAAGCTAGATGAGTTTGGTTTATTTGATTACACCTCCTGGTTTTGCATATGCCTATAAGGTATTTCTTCCGCCTTCTTAGCATGCCTTCGGGGTGTAATGGTCAACACACTCGGTGCGTATTCGAAAGGTCCGAGGTTCGAGTTCTGACGAGGACATCGCTCATTTTTCACATCTCCTGCTTCAAAATAGTCCTAATGACTCTACATGCTGACTTAGTATTTTACTATGACAGTAGCGGCTCTGAGAGCGGACGCGGCTCCTACGGCCATAAAAGGTAGCCCATACTGTCCCCGATGGTCACGAGTTGGCCATCCAAATGGACTATCGCGAAGGCCACAAACACGGTGTCTATAGTTTGCTTCTCCCTTTGGTGGTTTCCGAGACCCGACGGGATGGACGAGAACCGGTGGCTCGGTTCAGCCTTGGAGGACAAGACAGAGTTCTCTTCGTTGCAAGATTGAGGCCTTTTAGCATGGCAAGTAAATTTGTATTATCCTTCTTTTGAGTTTTTTCTTTTTTTTTTCTGTAACATCGGCTGGCGCTACCGTCTGATATGGAGGTTGTTCATAGGGTGTCCCCTTAGTTGCATTTAGTTGCAGGAAAGGTTAATATAATTGAATTGATTATTTCGTTATGGAAAAGCAAACTAGGGGGGATTTAAGGGAAGGGATGCCTTCGTGAAGGACATTCTAAGGGAATCTGGCTTGTAACCACATTACAAAGGAGAAAACCATCAATGCCCATGCAGCCCGCCCAGTCGTCTGGAATCGAACCCAGGTGGTTCGTGGGTAATCTACCACTATTCAGCGAAATTTCCGATCGACCGCTGGCGCTTTCTGGAAGGGGGATTGAGATGGGAGTTTTACTCTATCTCTCTTTGGCCTTTTAACTCGTTATCTCTTTAATCTGTTATTTTCTATCTCAATTTTCGCATCACTGGTTTATATTGCTATCTGTAGTTATTAGTGAACCATTTTTTTATGAATTTCGATAGATGATTACTAAAATTATTTCCTTAGATTCTTATTTTTTATTTGCTTTTTAATGGTAATTTATTTG
>KK113555.1:19645-63070 GCA_000611955.2 Stegodyphus mimosarum | reverse complement strand
TATATATTATATTATATATTTATATATTATAGACAATTTTAAATCATAAACAATAACAACAAAAGCGTCTACTTCTTATCATAAATAAGTAAATGTAATAACATAATCATTTTCATAAATTAAACTTACATAAAGCAAGGCTGATATTAAAAATAACAAGACATTATTTATTTTTGATTCGATGTCAAACTCGATTACTGCAGAATAACATTTCGGGAATGGTTATTTTAGGTACTTACTAAGAGGGGAGAATGAACTATTTTGATTAGTGTAATGTAACATTTTTGAATTTCGTAGTTTAATCATGCAAAGGTAAAAAAAAAATTATTTTCAACTAAACAAATACTATGAATTTATTTAAAGCTCTTAATAATGATTTAGGACGCTAAGAATTTCTTTCCTTTAGAGCAATAATATTTTTTAAATCCTTTTTCTTTCTTTTTTTATAATTAGCATATTTTTATGCAGTGTAACCTCATCTTAAACGAAGGACTCTCTACTCGGAATTTTCTATATGTATACTGTGAAGTTTAGTCATTTTCTGGTAAAGAAAGTTCCGTGAAGAAAACCCCCCTGTTAGGTTTATAAGTTTCTTGTGTGCTGCAATTAATCAAAACTGAGCCCAATCAAAAATACGGCAATTTCATTAAAATTCAATTGTCTATTAAATATCGAATCAAATTCGCATTCATCTTCCCAATTATTATAGAATTATTTCTTTATCCTTGAAATATATAAAATAAAACTTTTCTGTTCGAGCTATGTTAAGTAATATAGAGGACAACGGTCACCAAATCTTCGATCGTGAAAGTCACCGCAGCGTTTCTGGCAGCTCGACGTAAAAATACTTTTCTTTTAAGGCAGCAATTAAAAATAAATACAATAAATTCAAATCATAACTCGCGAGAGGCGTGTTGAATAAAGCTTTAGCAATAAAATGCTTAAAAGTGAAAATTTTTCTTTGAATCGGGAATTGTACAGAACTGAATTGGAAAACTATTGCTTCATAGAAAACTCGACAGAACCTGGAAAAGGCCTTTTTTCCAGGAAAAAAGTAGCTAAAATCGGAGCTATTTATTAAAAACTCGGAAAAACGATAATTTTCGCATCATTTTTCCGAGTGGCAATAGTCTCGCAAGCTGGAGATGAAAAATCTGCTTTATTTCGAAAATTGTTGCCACTGCTCGCTTTCAAATCCCAAAGTTTGTTAATAAAAAATTTCTGAGTTTTACGATCAAACAAAAATAGCATTGCCAAACATTAAATACATTATTCCCAATTCCAAAAATTCGTCGGAAGCCATTTCGACTATTTCCATCTTCGTACGACGTTATTCGACCGAGATATTAATTAAAAACTCTGAAAGCGCTAATTTTCGCACTCATTTTTCCGAGTGGCAACATTCTATGGCGTTGGACATAAAAATGCTTTATTTCGCAATGTGTTGCTACTGCTCGCTTTCAAACCGTAGAGTTTGCTATCAAAAATTTTTAAGGTTTACAAAATCTCTATATACAAAGAAGAATGCCTGTTTGTGTGTTTGTTTGTTCGCGTTATTGATTTCTGATCAATTATGATAAATTTTTTGCCACATTTAATAGACTAAAATTGAATATATGTGAAATATTGGATTGAACTTGAGCTTTTACAACCATTTAATTAGAAAGACGAAAATCATTCAAAACTGGGTGCCACTGATGCTGATAAAATGAGAGAGAGTTAGTTTATTTTTCTATCGAAATTTTTTATGTGGGTTCCATATAGCATCAGACTGAAAAATGTCTGACTATGAATCGTATTTTTTGCATCTTTACTCGAGAAGAATTACAGCGGTATGGTTCTTTCTGCTGTTAGATACATTACTCTCAATCTAACTTAACTGGCATCGGGTACTTCCGCTAGTCTATATATTGTTGCAGGCGTACGGGTTCGTTATAGACTGAACGCACAAGTCGTTAAACAGTTAACAAAAATTTATTCTTTCCACAAGAAATAAATTAAAATGCTGAAATATTTCTTCACAGATCTTCGCACAATATCACAATATCTCAAACTTTTAAAAAAACTCAATTAGAAAACAGAGAAACAAATTCTATCTCACAGAGAAATCGCTACAACCAGTAACAGCATAAGTAACAAACAGTTCGATTAAAACAGCTATAACTACAACTGAGATGAGGTGTTTGAATTCGGCTTTTATAAGCTTTTTAATTATTTACTAGAACATTTTGGTAAAACCTCGGTTTTTCTCAATTTATGTGGATGGCAACAGCAATTACGAGATATTCCTTTATTAAATATTAAATGCTCGCTCTCATACTTTTCTTTTCCGACGTAGCTAAATCGTCTGCGTTGCACGGGAAAATAAAATTATTTTAATTACAATTCTAAATAAATAGCCAAATAAATATGAAATCCGTAACAATATATTTGTATAAAAGAATGTTTCTTTGTCTTTTATACAAATCTACAGTTTAATTCCAATCTTTATGAATCGCGCCCCACTCGACCTTCAAAACAAGAGGAAGGTCACTGTTTACATAAGATTTCTCCAAAACCAGCCCATGCGGTCCGCATTCTTGGTTTGCATATATTTTACAGTAATTTAAAGAACTCTTGATTAAAAACTCAGCGATTTAAAAAAAAGCTTTGCGTTGCCACTCTGCGAAGTGTAAGTTACATATGCTTTAAATTTAATCAGAAAACTCGGCGATATAAAAAAATTGTGTTGCCACTGGCGAAAACGCAATTATATTAATTTTTCTCGAATTTAACTAACAAACTCGACTATTTAAGAGAATGTGTTGCCATTGCTCAAATATTTCAAAGTATGTAATCATTCAGCAAAGCACAAAATATTTAAATTTTCACTCATTAACACGTACGCATTTTTTTTTTTTTTGCTTTTTAAAAGTGAATTTGTCATAGCCGTCACAAAGCATTACTTTCGCTGTAAAATCAATAATGTTGCCAAAATAAAAATCAATTGCTTGGTCTTCACCTCAAGCACAAAAGAAAAAGGCAACACGAGCTTCAGAAACAAATGAACAATGGGAAGCAAGACTGGAAAATGTTCGAGTACGCACTGCTTAAGGCCGTTCGTCTGAAACAGACGAGCACGAGAAGCAAGACTCGAAAACGTTCGAGTACGTACAGCTCAGTCCAGACGAATACTGCACGCTAATTTAAATGTTGGTGCATTCCATTACGATGCTAATTATGATTACAGTCTTAAGTGGGATCGTTTGAAAGCTGGATAAATTATGCATGTATTGTGGAGCCTTCAACTTTATTTAGCTGATTTAAAACACAAGCACGTTCTTTCCTTTAAGTAACACTGCAACGCATGCAGGATAACAACTAGCTGGCCCGAGTACGAAAACAACTGCTCACAATCCAACGGCCATTTGCTCTAAACCTGTGCAAGGCATACAGAACAACAGCCACCAACATCACCATTGTCCTCGCAGGACTGATTCCCCTTCATATTCGAGCAGAAGAGGAGGCTGCCTACACCAGGATCATTCAGCTAAGACGGGATGCCAGTTTCCATAACATAATGTCCAGCCCAGTACAGTATGAATGTCCTATCAACCCCATGCTCACGCACCCAGGACTTAAGGGCTTGGGCACACAGGTTGAAATCAACAACATTCGGCACCATCAATACATACAAGGAGCAGACCTTACCATCTTTACAGATGGCTTTAAGACCTCCGATGGAGTAGGCAGCGCCTTTGTGCTTTTCGATGGCGCACATATAATTCACACTTAGAAGAATTATATACAATCCTGGAACAGCGTTTTCCAGGCAGAAGCACTAGCCACAGCTGCGGCTACTGAATACGCTCTGCTTCACCCTGTCCTTCCATCACTATTTACTCAGAGAGAACGTTCACTCTTCTGGCAGTCTTAAATCATAACCACTCCTCTCCACTCATTGTCGACATACAGCATCATCTGCAAAGCAATGCTCATAAACAGACACACCTTGTCTGGGTCAGAGCAGACGCAGGTCTGATAGGCAATGAAACAGCCGACAAACTTGCCAAAGAGGCAAGTAGCAACATAAACGCAGACGAAATCAATATTCCGACACCTCCTATTACTTGAAAAAGAAGCTGCTTCAAAAAACTACCCTAAAATGGCAACAAGAATGGGACTTAAGTGATACTGGGAGAAGTACATACGATTTCTTCCCAAAAGTTAACATTCAAAGACATGTGTCCGTCCCACAAATCACCAGCTTTGTCACGGGTCACGGACCGTTTCCTGTTTATTTCTTTCGCTTCGGCATTTCCGAAACTGCAACTTGCGTCTGCGGAGTAGAAGGCTGTTTATACCACTACGTCTGTTAATGCCCTCTCACCAACGCATTCACCTACGTCAGTGCTTCAGCGATGTGGATATGTCAGACTATTATCACGATTGCAGCCCTGGAACAGGATCTGCCAGGTTATATAAGACCTTCTCTCGCTGAGATGTCTCTTTTTTCATTCCACTACTTATTATTTTATTACGTATTTATTACTTATGTACTTTATATTGCACTATTTATTTATTGTATTAGTTTTATGTTTTATGTTCTCTGCTATATATACCTGCATTGCAATATGTTTCTTGCATCCTCTGTTCCCAAATCTGTAGCTATGGTACAGCCACCTAAGCCCTATTAGGCCATGTTTTTCACCCAACTCCTTAAATTCATCGATAAGAGCTGGATAGTGGAGGGCGAGAGGCATGCACCTGCTTACCTCTTGTAGACGTCAGGTGCCCCGTTCTCCGTCACCTGCTAATAAATAAGTTAAACAAACATCATCTAATCCTACTTTATTTCGTAAAGACGTAAAAGGGCTTTGTATGGGCAGGTAGTTATTAAATAACTTAAAATTTTAAAACATTGTACATGTTTATAGAGTTCAATCATCGATATAATTTTTCCAAAAACTTGCAGGGAACTTTTATTGAATTCTTTTACTTCGTTTGAAAGCTAATTTCACAAATTAGGTTATAAATAAAAAATATACACTTTCTTCTTAATTTAGAGAGAAGAAATCAGGTAAGTATAAATAACAAATAATTTGAATTATTGAAGTTGTTTCACTGACAGCTAAGTATATTTCTTATTTCGAAATCTACATTGTATAATAGTACTTTATTTCGTAAAGACATAAAAGTGCTTTATATAGGCAGGTAGTTATTAAATAACTTAAAATTTTAAAATATTGTACATGTTTATAGAGTTCAGTCACAATCATCACAGTGCATATTAATACGATATAGAACAGTGTTACTTACTGTATTATTATGTAGAATATTTTATACAAAGAAGTTGTAAGAAAACGAAGTAGATGCAGTGCTGGAGAGAGAGAGAGGGAATCGTGAGATGGAGGTTGATGAGGGCTCCACAATGGGTTACCGGCGATGGGGGAAGGAAATTTGTGGCGAACGAGCATGGCCATGAGAAATTTTAACACACATGTGTAGATGTGAAAACAAAGTGAGGCACTCTCTGAACTCTATCCCTGCCGATATATTTCTAGCTATCGAGTAGAATATGGCAGGGATAAAATTTTTTTCCGAATTGTCCTCCGAAGACGGAGTTGTAAACTGAGAATAAAAGCAAGGTTCTGTGAAAGTGAAAATTTTCTTCCTCCGTATTTAATTGCATCCTTTCAAAAGTTCCACTTTTAGTACTTTCGGGAACTATAAATTCGTTCTCATAAATTCATTGCCGTTCCTGGAAAAAAAGCCTTTAAGATATGTTCTAGTCTGTCAAATTGACCATCAAAGGACTTGCTTTTTAGAGAAAGACAGAGATACATTCAGTTAAAATCGGCTTTTAATTAAGTTCATCGTTAAAATAAAATTTTCAAGGTCCAAAGAATTTTCTGCTAATGTTGAGCTTCAGTTGCATAAAAGAAGTGCCGGAGCCCTCTTATTTAAAGAAGAATTAAGACTAGAATTAAGGTTTAACTCAAAAAGTACCGGAGTCCGACTACGGCGCAGTTTAAGCCCTGATTTCATAAGCTAACGCCAGATGCAGACTTTTACGATTACACTGGTGTGCAAAAATTAAGGACGAGACGGTTTTTTCAATATAACTTTGTACAAAAGCTTTTCAAATCAACACATTTAATACCGTAAGATCCCCAATACGTAAGGACATGAGTAATGTAAGCAACACTTACTAAAAGAGAAATCAGAGGGATAAAAAGAAGCTTTATTGAAAAAGTAGCATGGAGCGCAATGCGACTGAAGGCCGAAACATCCCTGTGATGGGTGTCCAGCAAGAAACATCCGGTCTTTAATAGGGGATATGATCTCCCCTGACTGCTAGGCAGGTTTCACATCATTTGTGCATGCTGGATATGTGGTTGTTAATGAGCTGTTGAGACACTGCTGCTCGTTCCTCTTGTAGCACCAATCGCAGTTTCGGAATCGTTACTGGCGATAAGTTACGTGCTGCCACGGGTCTCCCTAGTAAGTTCCGTACATGCTTGACGGGATTTAGATCCAGAGACCTTGCCGACCAATCCATGTGTTCAATATCTTCACTCTCCAACAGCTCTTCGACAGTAACTGTGCGATGAGGTGGAGCGTTGTCGTCCATGAAGAGGAACTGAGGACCCATAGCCCTTGTGAAAAGACGCATGTAAGGAAGAAGAACCTCGTTACAATAGCAGTCCCAGGTGACGAACCTCCTTGGGAGATATGAAGGTCGGTCCGGCTACCAAGCATTATGTCTGCTCGAACGAGAACTCCGCGACCTCCAAAACAGTCCCTTTTGATGATGTTGAAGGGGTTATTGCGTGTTCCCCGCTCTGTCCAGATGTGTATGTGTCTAGAATCGCAACTCAGACTAAATCTGCTCTCATCTGTAAAGAGTACTCGTCCCCATTCATTGTCTCTCCAATTCCGGTGTTCCCGGCACCACAGAGAACGCCTTCTCCGATGGGCAGGCGTTAGAGGTACACACCGTACAGGGCGTCGTGCAAACAGACCACCACCGTGCAGTCTTCTGGCCACGGTAAAACGCGATATCGGTCGTCCAGTCGCCTGTGTCGTGTGTCTAGCGATTTCTCCCGCTGTCTGCCGCCTGTTTCTTCTGGCCTGTAAGGCAATATACCGGTCATCTGCGGGTGTGGTTCCTCGTAGACGACCACTACTAAACCCCCGGATAGCTGTTCCTGTAGTTTGAAATTGTCTCCAAAGTCGTGAAACGATGCTGTGAGCAATTCCGAATTCTGCAGCCACACTTGTCACACTGCGGCCTTCCTCCAACTTCCCAATGATTCGACCTCGGGTAAAAGCATCCAGATGTCGTCTAACAGATTGATTATTCGCCATTTCTCGCTGAGGCAGCAACTCGGTGTGATTTTAACTGCTATACGGCGTGCAATCTCTTTGCCAGAAATAGTGATCTTACACAGACAACATGCTTTATACTACTCAGACACTCCCCCATTACGTCTATCTGCATATCTGCGTATGTCCTACCGTACATCACCTTACTTAATCTCCTGATTGGTCTTTCTGTCCGCTCTGCCTCTTTGTTCAGCTGATATGCTAATTTTTCGACTTCGTCCTTAATTTTTTCACACCAGTGTATTTAATAATACAGTAAAGACTTATTATTCAAGATTTAGTTAATAGTTATTTTTCACAAGATTCCTTGAACAAGAAGCTTGCAATAAATATTTCCAATGAGCTAAATGACTATAGTTTTTCCTTTTCCGGAAATTCGAAATTCCCATAATGAAAATGATAATATTTCTCTCTGAAATATTAATAAATTAAAAAAAAATTTTAAATTAAAATCAGGGAAAAGAAACAAAATAATATGCAGGAGAAATGTAAATATTTTTAATATCACTTCATTCTTTTTTTCGAAACGGTTTTATTTTTAACCAAACATTTTAAAATATGCTTTTCTTTTTGTAGTTGCAAAAGATTAAATTAATTTTAATTTTACTATAGAGCAGAATATAAAGTAATATCGCATTTACTCGCAATCCCCCACACTGTTTTTGCGAAGTCTACTTCTTAAAATTAAAGAGGAAAAGTTACACAGCGTATGCCATTTCTGAGTGTAGGATTAAAAGACGAACTCCAGATGTATTAATATTGCATTATTTTTATATTTATTATAGTTATCACTTTTAAATCTAATCCTTTTACGTACATTATATACTTTTCACTTTGTTTATGTACTGCTACAAATGAAATTTTCCAAATTATATGTTGAAAAATTTCCGGGGATCGAATACACGAGAGGGAGAAATATGCGTGCAGTATCTCTGACATTTTCCTCTTCTTTTTTTTTTTTTAGCCCAAAAGGGATGTCAGTCCCGAACAGGATCTTAGTTTCAAAACGACATTTTCCGCTGACTCACTTAAACAGCCCATCTCATTTCAGATCGTTGCGACCAATTATTATCCTCCTGTAATGAGCGAAATTAAGTAATAAGCAATCTGCATAAATGTATGCATGTTTCTCGCATTGTGAAAAAAAAAAAACAAACAAACGTACCTATAGCCATTAAATTTTGAATTACATAGTCCTTCATCGGAACATGGGCACCCGGAAGCCCGAATTTTTAATTTCGAATTTGCTTTATTATCTTTGTCATATTTAGTAAAACTTTAACGAATTTTTTGATTAACAAACTCAGCTATTTTAAAGCGAGCAGTGGCAACAGAAAAAAAAAAAAAAAAAAACATCTTTGTCTCCAGCGAGAGAGACTCTCTGTCGGAAATTCTACAGATATGGTGTTTTTAAATATTTTGTGATTTTGCTGTTGAATCGAATTTTATGTGGCGTGAGCGCCAAGAACGTGGTAAGTATACTAAATACACAAAATGTTACTCATAAAAGGCAAAAACAAAAATATTTAAAACCGTCTTTAGTAAGAAAATTGAACATTGAACTGAGAAAATACTGTAAAAATCAGAAAATTGTATGCCAACACTTAATGTTGCATCCAGAATTCTAAACATAAACTGCTATACTGCTTTTAAAATTTTTCTAATTTGGATGTTGACTTGTATATGGCGTAAGTGCGAACTAAACGATGGTTAATAATAAAGCTAAAAAATACAAAAAAAAAATGGTTTGTAGGAGTAAGTGTAACAGCAGATTGGTAGACTGTGAGCTAAGCGGGAGTGTAACAAACCTTTCTGGGCGATCGTTAAAATCTGAAAAACTTTTCAGACTTTTTTGTTTGTTTGTTGTTGTTTTATTTTTCTGTTAAACACAGAAAAATAAAACAGATTTTTTCCAGAAATTAAGAAATTCTGGAAATGGGCTCTAGATAAGCCTTATTTGGTAACCTCGCAGATGAAAGTGGAGACATAAATTTTCAAATTTTGATAGGAGAATATATATGTATATGTAAATTTAAGACAACATTTCTTAAATGTTTGCAAATATGTCTCTTCAATGCTTAAGTTAATTAATTAAGATTAATTGAAGATACTATTTCAATCAAACAACTGTTGCATACAAGTTATTTATTTATTTTTTCTACTTAGTTGTCATCCATTATTTTCAGTTGGATAAGAATTCCCCTTACTTGGAAAGGATTTCTGCTGCGTCTTTCCACTGAAGTAATCTTATCAATAAAGAAATCTCTCTTTTTTTTAATCCAAACTGCGCAATTTCATACAATTCTCCATTTAATTTTTGTTACTGCTGCGTGGTGCGGAAATACGCGTGTAATTACACTCACGTTTGTGAAAATTGCAACACCAAGAAGGAATCGTCATAATTGAATGCAATTTAATACACAGTTGAGTGGTAGGGGTACAAATAAATGATTAAATGTTCAAAGCAAACAAACAAGAACAAGAGATCAGCATCAGTATTTTGTGTGGCCACCACGCGCCGCAATAAGTGCTGCTACACGACGTGGCATGGAGTCAAACAAAGTTTGAATGTCTGACTGAGGAAGAGCATTCCATATCGTTTGTACGCGTACCCAAAGTTCGTCTGCAGACGCAACAGGACGAGGATCACGAGCAAGACGCCGACCAATGACATCCCACACATGTTCAATTGGCGACATATCCGGGGAACACGCAGGCCAAGGAAGAAGCTGTACCTGCTGCGCTGCAAAGAAGGATTTAACAATCCGAGCAGTATGAGGGCGGGCATTGTCCTGTTGAAATACAGCGCCTGGCAAGCTTTGAAGGAAGGGAACAGCTTCGGGCTGTAGAACTTCACGGATATACCGGTTGCTGTTCAGATTGCCCACAATTCGTAGCAATTGAGATCGTCTATGATATGCTATGGCGCCCCAGACCATAACTCCGGGTGTTCGTCCACTGTGGCGTTCGATAATGCACTCCGGAAGGTGGCGTTCACCGGCATAGCGTCTGACACGAATGCGGCCATCATGGTACCACAAATTAAAGCGGGATTCGTCAGAAAACACGACATGCTGCCAATCAGCACGCCAGTCTCTATGCTGATTGGCCCATTGTAGCCGCAGGCGGCGATGGTCGTGCGTTAGGGGGATCCTGTATAAAGGAGTCCGTGCGCGCAGTCCACACTGCAGCAGACGTCTACGAATTGATGAAGCACACAATGAAACACCTGTAGCTATTGACCACAGTGCTGCCAATTGTCTAGAGGAAGCTGTACGGTCCGTCCGCGCCATGCGGACCAGGTGTCTATCATCGCGAGCTGACGTCACATTTCGGGGTCCACTCCCGGATTTCCGAGTTGTCCGACACTCGTCCGTCCACTGCTTCCAAACGCGCATCACTGTGCTGCTGTTACGCTGCACACGAGAGGCTACTGCACGATACGACAATCCAGCTTCACGAAGGCCGATGATTCTCCCTCGTTCAAACTCTGTAAGTTGTTCAAATCTCGCTCTCTTTCGTCGACGAGGCATAAGTACAGATTGAGTTAACGTTTACCACTAGCAGATAACCACCGATAGCCATACACGCCTCGCTACAGCCGTCTATTTATTCGGATCCATCAGCCGTTCAGAGGGCGCTGCTCAGCATACGCATGCGCTACGGATTTGCAATTCTAATCATTTGCATATCATGCGCTACTTTGCATTTCCTGAAAATTTCAGCTCACTCGCGTAAGTCCTTCATGGTGTTGCAATTTTCACAAACGTGAGTGTATAACTTTAAGGCTAAATTGCTTTTCGCAGCTTTCTCCTCCCCCCCCCCATTATTATTATCTGTAAATTTAACATTTTAACTTTTTTTATTTCTTTAATTTTTATTTATTTATTTTTTATTACAATTTTCATTAAGCACCATTGATGAAAAGCAACAGAACTTGTTAACATCATCATGAGTGCTTTGTGTTCAGATGTTCAGCCGCTGCTTATTCACACACGAAACATGCGCAGCATATTCATTCTGGGAAGATTGATCAAGAGCACTGATTTAGGAATTTTCTTAGAAAACTGATGGTGTTTAACAGATTCGGATTCAAAACTGATATATGTGGCGAGAAATTTAATTTTTGCATAAAAGCGTAACAATTTCTCATACATAGACTTAACTAATAGAATGTTAATACATGTTGATGTCTAATAGAATATTGCAGCATTAATTTAACATGTTGTAAGGTAACGTAACTTACAAGTTACATTCTGTAGTATTCCGTCAATGTTTTTATCCTGTGAGTATTGTGTCAATATGAATTTATAATTTACACTTCACGCGCGAATTAGTTTAAATTTGATTTGCATTATAATGTTGATGGAATAAGTTTAATTGTTTGAAATAAAAAGTATGATGCATCAAATTATTTTTTATTGTTTTTTTGACTAATCACAAATTCCTGCCTTTGTAGATAAAGAAAAGAAACGTGAGACTATTGTTGTTAATCAACGATGCACAACATCTCTTGTTTACTTTCTATGCTACGAAACTTCACTGCTCATCAGCATATGGAAACAAATCATTTAAGAAGCTATATCTTCTGTAGCATTTAAGGATTTTTTTCAAACTCTATTTTCCATCTCAGTTTCTTGTGAACGATATTTTCTGTATCTAAAATAAAATCGAATGATGATGATGAAATTTTTAGAAGCATATAAATTATAATTTTTTTAATCTATATATTTTTTAAAATTTTATTCAACATTTAATATTTAGTTGCTTGAGCTGGTAATTATATATATTATATTTATTAAAGAACAGAAGCGAAATATTTATGTGATCCTCTTATTTTCATTTTCAAATGGTATTAATAACAATAATAATTAATTTTAATAGTAAATTCATTTTTGTGTTGTTAGACTTTAATCCTAATCTTTAGAAAAGGAAAGGTGTCCGCACAAGGCGCAGAATGCAGAGACGATCGCTAAACCAAACAGCCAGTATTTATTGAGGGGGGGAGGGATCGGAGTAGGTTACTGTTTTCGTTTATGATATAATTTTATTCTAATTTTAACCCTGATTACGGATTAGCTTTTCCTTTATGTTATTCAGCCATTAAAATTTATTAAATAGCACAACGTGTAATAATTCTTACCAACCCGTATGGATAACATTGCGTATACTATTAACTATACGAACCAAGGATTGAAAACACAGCTTCTCTAAATTTAAATCAATAGAAACGTATATAGCGGACTTACGACTTTATCATTTAAAAAAAAAATGTTGATAACATTGATTTTTCCTTTTTTTTTTAAGGAAGATATTTTGCGGACAAAAACACTGGCAAAATTAGCTTTCAGTTATTGATTTAAAATTGCTTTCATAAACACCATTTTTTTCCATTGCAAATTAAAAAGGAAAGTTTTTATTCAATAAATAAATGTACTTTATTCGTAAACTAGGTTCCAAACTCTGAAAATTCGATCCACACACTGATAAAAGTAGCCATAGTTTAATTATCAGTTACATACTAACATTTCCTTTGCGAAAAAACAAATGTTATGTGAACAAAAACGTGTTTGTTGCCGAAAAATATTTGTTAGATCTCGTTTTTTTTTTTTTTTTTTATTTCTAAAGGAGCACGGAAATAATTCTTACCTAGGGTACCAACCACGTAAAGGATGGCCTTGATCTAAATTTTAAAACTGTAAGTAATTTACTTAAATGTGATTCGGTCAGTGTCCAAAAATTCTGGTCATCCTACGAAGGACTGCAAGAAAATATGACAAATAGGGCGTTCCTTGGTCACTGGCACATGAATCTAGTTTTTCTAAATCTGCATCCCCACTAAGCAAGCGTGATTAATATTCAAGGCCAGAAACGTCCTGCTTGTTAACATCCGTAGTAAAAGTTCAATCGGTATCCTTGAAGCTAATCGTTGGAAGTTAAGCAATCCTTGCTCGCGTATAATTAGCGGAGACGAATTTCGTTACAAATCAGCTCTAAAGAAACTAGTAAATTACCCTATTATAACCAACGTTCAGCATATTCGATTATTATGTTACATTTTAAAATCCCAAAATCATAACGATGTACTCAAAAACTCAAAAATAAAGTACAACGTTTTTAATTTAAAGCCCTAAGCGTTTATTTCAAAACCAAGTTTATACGTGATGAAAAATGTACAGTATATAATCTACAGTTAGTTTTTAAATTAACGATGGAAAATTTGAGTATTCGATATTGTGAAAGATTTGGTAATCGAAAACTTGAATTTTACTTGGCTTCCAATAGAAGAGGTAATTAAAAAAAAAAAGTGATTGTTACAATTTTAGTGAACCTGAATCATTATATCAGCCCTCCAGTTATATTTTTTAAAATTTTCAAGAGAGAATTTAGCGTTCAGTATTTAGTGTTTATCTCTGTGAATTCTTGAAATAACGCTTTTCTTCTGATATAAAAAAGTTCTGAAAGAAATAAATACAAACCGTTTATCAAATATATTGAGAACCTGAACATCGAAATTTTAGAAATTTAATTATGGATTTCGTTTGTAGCGTCTTAATAAATATAACTGCATTTTTAGAAACTCTATTCTGAATATTTATTAAATTAAACGTAGATTTCAATTTTTGCTTTTAATATTAAATAAAATCCAATTTTCTCTCTCTTTCTTATTACTTTTATATTATGAAGGATGCGAGAATTTTTTAATATCGGATCAGTATTAGAGATAGCTTAGAATTTGTTCCATCTCATCTTTTAATTTAAAAGTCATATTTCAATCGTAAAAAAAAAATCTTAAAGGTTTCAGATTTTAAATTACGCCCAAAGAGGCGTTTTTTTAACGTTTTGTGTATTACCTTTATTTATTAAATACCATGTTCTTGGCACTTAAACCATAAAATTCGGTTCAAGAGCAATATCGTAAAATAATTTTGAAATAAACATATCTTTAGGATTTCCGATACACAGTTCCGCACGCTGGAGATAAAAAAAGGTTTTTTTCCTTTTATCCCGTAGAATGTTGCCATTGCTCGCTTTTAAATCGTTGAGTTTGTTCATTAAAAATTCGTTAAAGTTTTACAAAATAGGATAGAGATAATAAAACAAATTCTAAATTTGGGCTCCCAGATGCGCATATGCGGGTCGAAACGCACGTTATTCAAAATTAGATGGTTCTAAGTACCGTTGTTTTATCTCATTTGGAGAAATACACATACACTTATGCAGATTCTTCATTATTTAATTTCTTTAAATATAATACAGGGCAGCCATTTGGTGGCAGCAATTTGAAAAGTGATACAGCCGTTTATAGTGAATCAACGCAAAATCGCAAAACGAAAACAATAGTCCTTCAGGGACAAAGGCCCTTTGGCTAAAAAAAATGAAGTTTTTCTTAAATGCATCTTAAAATTCTTCTGATAAAATTCGGTATTACTTTTAGACATATAAAAAGAGAGAATTTTTTGAACTGACATATACTTTTGGATAGAACAAATCGATCAATTATCAGCAATTACGCATTTATAAGTTTCAATAATTACTATTATAGGATAATTTCGGGATTACTAAAGCATAGGGCCTTAGTTCTCGAAATGTACTTTTCCATGATAATCAGAGCCTGTTTAATGCAGTTCCCCAATACACATTAAAATAATATTAATAACAATAACTAGCCCGAATGCCGAACGCTTTTTTAAAGACTCAAAGGCTTATTCTTAATGGAAAAGGCACAAACTAAACACAGAAAGTGACGAGCAAGCCTGGCGTTTCCAGTTACTCCCTTCAAGCCTGTCCCCACCACCTTTTCCCTCTCAATCATTCTTTCCACTCACTACCCCATCCCCGGAACGTCCTATACTAGGGATAGGCCAACTCCGGCCGGCCGGAAGGTTGTATACAGTTGGCGGATAGAATTTTAATTTGCCGGTTCGAGGCAAATTGAAAGAAATATATATTTATGTATTATATATCCATCTCTTTTTCTACTTTGTTTAAATATTATTTTTCTTCCTCCTTTAATTCAAAGAACTGATGGTCGTTTTACTTTCTCTGTTTTTCTTCTACAAAACATAAATCGACGGAAATAGCAAGCACAGACAGCTTTCAATCGGTAAAGTGTTAAAAATGGTAAAGTGGTAAAAGTTCTTTTGCGCCAAACAAACGTTATCTCTTTCTCGGGGAGCAGACATATGAGAATCCAATATAGGTGAATTAGACCTCACATGTGGCAGACTGCGCATTTAAGCTCCAGACAGCGGCTTTTTCTTTTGGCTCGAGTTCTAATATTATTGACTGCGGATATGTAAGCATCTTTATGAATAGTGGCGAAATTATTAAAAGCCAGTTAAAGATTGGCCAGTTTAAATTTTGCTCCATAGCTATGGATGAAAGCACTGATATAAATGATGCTTCACAATTAGTAATTATTTATAAGAGGCGTTGATTAGAACTTTGAAATTACCGAGGAGCTGGCGTGCATGTGTTCTTTAAAGGGAACTGCAACGAGATGTGATATTTTTTGTGAATTTCAGGAAGGGCTTTTAACTTTGAAAGCGCCTATAACAAATCTGATCTGGTCGGTTAGGTGCACTGGCTACCCCCAATTAAGTACTAATGACACGCTGTATCTATCACTTTATATTATAATACGGCTGAAATACCCGCCAGTGCTCAGAGTGAGAGGTTTCATTTAAGGGTAGTTTTCCAAAATCTCGGGTAGACAGTGATTTATTTTGGTTCAAGGTGAATTGCGCAAAATTTTACCAAACTCGAATAAAACTGTAGAACTAACACTGTGCCATGTAACAATTTTAGTTAGAATTGGTACTTGCTTTGTTACCGGTTTTGTCATGTTTCGGAAACGAACTTCTCGAAAAATCACCCTGCACTTTGATCAATTTCTTCATCGTTTTCGAAATATTCGGGAAACACCGATAGAGATTCTTTTTGAAAGCTTCTACAATGTTCTGAAGAGTAAACGAACCCTGAGGCAACTAAATGCTTTAGTAAGAATTGAAAACGGAAAAGCAACATCGGCGATGTAAACCTAAGATGGGTGACATGATTTAAAATTGAAACTAGAAATATTAATATTATAAAATCTGTGTCCGTCTGTCTATTTGTTTGTTTGTAACATCACGTCTTCCAGAACTGCGGGGAGTTGAGTTTCGATCCAGGTATCCGAGAATTCCAAAAATTCTTGAAAAGCCATTTCTACCTTTGTACGCTTTATCTGTCAAGATATTAATTAAAAGCTCTGAAAAACGCTATTTTTCGCACCCTGCAAGTTGCGTTTTTCGCTGAACTTCATTGCAGTTCGGCATGCTGCGTCGAAGAGCATACGAAGGGGAATTTTAAAATTACCATCAGTCTTTTCTAAACAGAGATAGAGTAAAATTTTTCATCGAATAGAACTCATAAATTTTGCTTTGATCGTAGCCCGCTAGTTAATATTTACTTTTTGTAAAAAAAAGGAATCATAAATTCCTTGCTTCAAATGTCCTACTTCCATTATTAGCTGAATCCCGCGAACGGGCTGGCTGCATGGGCGTTTTCGTAGTTTTCCCCATGTGTAACGTGTATACGAGCCAGTTTCCCTTAGAAAGTCCTCCACGAAGGCATCCCTCCCTTTAGGCAGATAGCCCTCGTGTGCTTTGCCATAATTGAATAACCTAACCTAACCTAACCTAACCATTATTAGCTGGAACTCAGTAATAGCGACATCTCCCTAAGATGGCTGATAGCACAACGTTCTAATATAAACATTATGAGTGGGGATCCCATGGGAAGCTTTTTCGAAGTCAGGTGCAGAAATTGATTTTCCTCTTGCTTTGAAGGTAAAGAATGCAAATTTTAAACATAATCGAAATAAAACCGTAGATTTTAATAAATTTCATACTCATAAACAAACGGAACGAAACATTCACTAAATATTCTAAGGTAAAAATCTTTATGATTTTTCAAACTATCAACTTCATTAAACTTCTTAGGACATACACTACATCTGAAGGTTCTTTCATGAGATTTCAGGCGTCTATTCAGATCACTTGTTTTCAGGAAAACTCGTAAACATATCGCACATGTAAAATTTCGAAGATGAATCGCTTCATAAACTCTTAAACTATCAATAGGTGTGAATCGTTTGAAACACATACTGCATTGGAAAGTATTTTTTAAGTATTAATTCTCATAGGTCTGTTCAAGACACTATGGCTAAAGAAAGGCATTCCATATTCCACGCACTGAAAGGGAAGTTCTCCCATATGGATCTTTAGCTGTTGATTTAAATTCCTTTTCGAAGTGAACGTCTTGCCCCAAGCAGGACACACCTAAGAGAATACGAGAGACTCATAAATTATAGAACGATTTAACATATTTATATACTTAAACCCATCTTCCTTGTATACAAACTTACCGAAAATGGAAGTTAATAGAATATTGATAGCATACACACGTTTCCTAAACTGTAATTGTACCATTCATCGTAGCCGTCATAAATTGCAAGCGCTAATAACCCAACATTTTTATATCAGATCATTTTACATAAATTTATTTTCCATTAAGAATGTATTACAGTAATAATATAAACATTTAATATGTAATACACCTTAAGCATGATAAAGATGTATTTCTTAAAACAAAGTTAAACATACCTTCTTAGATACAAATTCATTAGCAGCAGTATCATTGGAGACTAAAGAAGAAACCGATGTATTGTCCATCCTGAATTTAAAAGGCAGCTAACATACACACAGTGCACAAGTATAGGTTACAAGGTAATGTAATGTATTGAAGGCAAGCATTTGATCTTCGCTCTTACGTAGAATTTATAATTCTACAAAAGTTTTTGGTAAGAGCGTGGATCAAATGCTTGCCTTGAGTTTCAGGAAATTGTATACGTGTTACTTTTACGAGAACATTACCTTGTATAGAATAGTAGAAATAAGTTTTCATAATTATTCGCACATGGTACCGTTTGATATTATCAGGAAAATTAAGACGTTATCAGATGACTGACACATTAGGAAATAATATCACCTCAATATATTAATGAAATGTATGCATCTTCTAATTGGGTAAGAAAGGTTATTTGATACATGCTATCTGATTGGGGAATCGAGTTGATTTCTTGATCTGCGGAATAGCATATATAAATTCGTATCTTCCTAAATTGACATTACATTACCTTGTAACCTATGCTTGTGCACTGTGTGTATGCTAGTTGCCTTTTGAATAGAGGATGCACAATACATCGGTTTCTTCTTAGTCTCCAATGATACTGCTGCTAATGAATTTATATCTAAAAAGGTATGCCTAACTTTGTTTTATGAAATGCATCTTTATCATGCTTATGGTGTATCACATATTTAATGTTTATATTATTACAGTGATACATTCTTAATGGAAAATAAATTCATGTAAAATGATCTAATATAAAATATTAGGTTATTAGCGCTTACGATTTAAGACGGCTACGATGAATGGTACAACTACAATTTAGGAAATGTGTATATGCTATCAATATTCTATTAACTTCCATTTTCTGTTAAGTTTGCGTATAAGTAAGATTTAAGTATATAAATATGTTAAATCGTTCTAATATTTATGAGTCCCTTGTATTCTCTTAGGTGTGGCTTACTTGGGGCAAGATGTTCACTTTGAAAAAGAATTTAAATCAACACCTACAGATCTATACGGAAGAACGCCCCTTTCAGTCCGTGGAGTGTATTTCTTTAGGCATGCTGTCTTGAAGAGATATATGAGAATTCATACTGAAAAAACACTTTCCAATGCAGTATGTGTTTCAAGCCATTCCCGCGTATTGATAATTTAAGAGTTCATGAAGCGATTCGTCTTCAAAATTTTACGTGTGCTATATGTTTACGAGTTTTCCTGAAAACAAGTGATCTGAATAGACACCTGAAATCTCATGAAAGAACCTTCAGATGTAGAGTATGTCCTAAGAAGTTTAATGAAATTGACAGTTTGAAAAGTCATGAAGATTCTCATCTTAAAAGATGTAATGAATGTTCGGACGTTTTTTCATGCTGAAAGGATTAAAAAAAGACATATGAAAACTCACAAAATTACTTTTAAATGTAAGTCATGTTCAAAGACATTTAGTGAAGATGAGCATCTAAAACAGCATGAAGCTTCTCATCTTAAAATTTGTACTGAACGCTTAGCTGTTTTTTCGAGTAAGAGGGATTCGAAGACACGCATGAAATCTCATGAAACGTTTTTTTTAAGGTAGTAGCTGTCCAAAACGATTTACTGATGATGACTCTTTGAAATAGCATGAAACTTCTCATCTTAAAAATTGTACCCAATGTTCACAAGTGTTTAAACGAAAAAGGGATCTTTTACAACACATTCGAATGGAATATGGTCCGACAGGAACCTTGCAAAATACTACGGAAAGTTGACTCTGTTAATACATGCAAATCTTAATGGCATGTTCTCAACTGAGTCGACTTCCTCTAACACAGAGAATGGTCAAGACTTAGATGTATTTCTTGATGATATAAAACTGCAACTTGTAGAAAAATTGAGTTGTTATGTAGATGCATATCGTTGTCTGAAATGGTATTCAGTTGTTACTTTTAAAATGAGTCGTGAGTGTGAAAATGGAGAAATTGAATACATTTATCCGCATTTTCGTAACAAATGTTTGCAGTTATTTAAAGGGCATGATATAGAAAGAGAGACTGACGAAGCATTCAAAAAAATATAAAAAAGATTTGACGAATTTAATGAACGGGGTTCAATGTGGGCCTTGGAAAAAGTTGTTAAATGCGAACTAAATATTGTAAGGTATGGACCTCTTTCTGCCAACAGTTAATTATTCAGTTATAATAAAAGTCAAACTATGAACCTTTAAGTATGATACCTATATTACATGTATTGAATCATTTATTACATTGATCAATATAAATAACTGATGATACATGTATTAACATAGTGAATATTAACTGTTATGAAGTTCTAAGCATTACTACAAACATCATTCATAAAAGTTTAAAATAAATTTTATCTGCTATATACGAATATAAATAATATCTATGTACTTTTTGTCTGTATTTGGGAATGCATGAAAGTTCATTAAAATCACAAGTCTTAACGGTATATTTTCAAATCAGTCGATTTTCTCTAACGCTGAGAATAATCAAGACTTCGATGTGCTTCTTGAATACATAAAATTGCAACTTTCAGAAAAATTTAGTTATAATGTAGATATATATCGGTGTCTGAAATGGTATTCAGTAGCTACCGTTAAAATGAGTCGTGAGTGTGAAAATGGAGAAATGGAAGAGCTTTGACGAATTTAATGAACGTGATTCAATGTGGGTCTTGTGAAAATTTGTTCAATGTCAACTAAATGTATTGTAAGTTATGAACCTCTTTCTCCCAGTAGTTAATTATTTAGCTGTAATAAAAGTAAGGCTATGAAACTTTAAATATATATGCATATAGTACATGTATTAAATGATGATATTTCATTGATTAATGTAAATAACTGATGATACGTGTATTAACATATTGAATGCTAACTTTAATGAAGTTCTAAGCATTACTCCAAATATCATTCATAAAAGTTTCAAATTAATTTTATCTGATATATGCAAATATAATAATATCTATTTAGTTTTCGTTCGCATTCGAGAATGTATGAAAGTTTAAATATTTTTAAAATTTAATGTAGATTGGGGTAATATATCTGTCTTTTTTCGGTTCAGTCGGTAATGTGTGTATGCATATTCGTAAGAGTTATAGCAAGCATCGGTGGAGGCGCAGCGCCAGGGTGCCTAGGCTAATGAGCCTTACCCCTACTATAAACGTATACAATTTCCTAATCGTACCATTAGTAAATAAACATAATTAATTGAAAGATGAGTACTACGTCTAACCACAGTCCTATGTACATAAGTTTTTTTTTTTTTTGTCTAACTGTGGGAAACTCTTGAAAAGAGAAGTATAAAGATAGGCACAGAAGCTGTCGAGCTGGTGAGCTGTAAGGAAATAACATCATAGCAAACATATAACAAATGAGTAAGAGTTATACTGTGTCATGGTTTTGACAATCTTTCGTTCATAAGAAAATATACTAGCTAATAAGAGAATTATTGATCTTAGTAAACTAATGGAAACCAACGTGATGGAAAGAAAACTATAGAAGCATTTACATTTCCAGAGGTATATCAAAGTTTCTTTTCTTAAAAACAGCAGGTGTATCTTTTTTTATATTACTATTTCGTTAAAAGCTGAATTTGTAAAATAAAAATTTTCTATCAGTGTATGGTCAAATAAACCAATAGAAAATCCATACCATGAATGAAATCTATGTCTTACATCGGATTAAAAAGAAATATTCTGAATCTAAGTGTTTAAGCATATTTAGAACGAAATATGTTTATTTATGTTATAAATTTAACTGAAAAGATTCTTAAACAGAATGTCGCGTTTAAACTGAGTAAACGTGCTAAGTGTATTTTCTGATGGTATTGATATACTTGCGAAAGAAGTTCGAAGAACCTGAAATGTCGAAACATGTTTACAAATGAGCAACGTATGATAAGAATTTGTTTTGTAGCTCTAAAATCAGTTAAGGGGTAAATAGGTAATAGGTTAAGGGGTCTTTTGAATAGAAGAAGGTAATGTTTGAAAAATATACTAGTTCTGTTTTGAAATGACTAATAATTAAATATTTGCTTTTTGTCAATTAAGGAAAATTGTAGTATTATCAAATATAATGGCATTGCGATTGGATAGTGAATTAAGTTGGCACTGTGTGAAATTTGAACAAACAAGTTAAGGTTAGACGTTAGAATTAAAAGAAAAAGCAATTCAAAAGAGGTATGTTAGAATTAAAAGTAAGATGTTAAATTTAAAAAGATGCAATAGAGTAAAACTATAGAACACTGATAATTCACATCTGAAAACTAGTAATTTGGGTGCGATACTGAAAAAAGCTGGTTTTAAGAATTTCTTTATGCACGTGATGCGAAAAATTGCTAGTTTCCCTTAAAAGTTTCCCATGAGTATTGACATAGATGCAATTAGTGCAGAAAAATGTAAAATTAGCATATTCAGTGGATCTAAAATATGAAAAAATAATGGTACGAGTGGTGTAAATTAGTCTGAAATACTGAAATATGAGGCAGACTAAATACCAGAAGATGTAAGAAATATATTGTTATGAGTGGATGAAACAGTGAATGTAATTGTAAAATTAGAAATGAAAATTATGAATACACTTAAAGGTAATTGAGATTTAAAAGTAAACATGATGTTAGAAACTTTTGAAGATATAAAAATATAGGAAAAAGAAGTACTTACATTTAGGTATAAATGGTACTGAAATGTAAAGTTGTGAATGGAAATTTCTGAGTAAAGCTAAGTCAGATCAAATCATGTAGATGTTGAATTATGATCGGAGAATATAACAAGTATATATTAAAAAATTATAAGGAAATGTCTGCATACACAGTAAATGAAAACAATTCATATTGTTAAAAATTATGTTTAAAATGGAATAAAATACTAGAGTTACGAATGATGAGACACAAATAAAAACAGTACAATAAATAAGTTAAACTAGAAGTATGAAACATAAACTAAGGAAGGAAATCATAAACGTAAGAAAAGTAATTAACAGTTATAAATTGTGCTTGAATTAAAAAAAATATTGGGCAGTGTAAGGAAGATATTGCTAAACATATGAAAGAAATCAGAAATTCTGTATAAAAGAACTAAGATCATGAAAAATAAACGTTTCTTTTTAAATAGCATTTAAAACAAATAAGTTAAAATGAAAGTGTGTATAGAAAACTAGAAAGGTTAATAAAAAAATGTTAAAAATTATATTTAAAATTATACGATGTAATAAACGGTAGTTATACATGATAGGAAACCATAAGAAATGAAGTTAAAATTCAGAATATGTTGAAAACTATAACGTTAAAAATAAAAAAAGTGTGAAATTGCATCTAAAATTAAGTAATGTAACAAATAAACAGCATGCACGGGAAGAACTGCGTTCGTGAAATATAACATATACGTTAAAATTTAGAGTATGCTGAAAATTATGAAAGGTATGAAAAAATTATCTGGAAAATTTAAATGAAAATATTACAAATTAGAAACGATAAGTAAATTTTAAAAATATGACAGCAAACAAATATGCTATTTTGAACAGAAAATATAAGAAATAAGTTAAATTAAAAGTTCATGGAAAACTAGAAAGGATAAAAGTATCAAAATAAAATTAAGTAGGATAAAAATTAAAAAAAAATTATCATGTAGTTTCATTTTCATGACATGATGAATTGTCATTAGAGGAAAATCCTTTTTAAGTAATTTTTTCTCTTATATTGTTTTAGAGATGCGCATTGAATGGTTTTAACGCCAGACTTCAAAATATATTTCTAAAACACGCAATTCCCTTTTTCGTCAATAGAGGTAAGCATGAGCATATCACCAAAATTAAGATGCAGAAAGTATTCACTTGATCTACTGCCAATTTTGAAAAACTGAATTTAAATGAAAAGCATGAGGTCCACAACTCAACCAGCAGCCTAAAGCAACTCACCTCTACTCGCGATGTTATTGGCTACGCCCCTTGGTATGATATCATTGATGACGTTGCACCTGTCACGCCCTCTGTGTGACGTCATTGACCACGCCTCTGATCCCCAGCTCTTCTGATGCAGAACTCCCATTTTATAGCTACTATTAGTACCTTATTCCTAGCTAATAGCATTGTCTTTAATTAGTGATTGATTACTGTACAACCTATTTGTCTGATTGAATGCTTCTAGTGTTTCATGCTGTTAATGTTCTGAATCACTGTGTTTTTACTCAGTATTCTACCAGTTTTGGTCACTTCTTGGTTCCATCTCTAATTATAATCAATGTAACACGCCATTTTGTCCCCAGAAATGATTTTATTAGTACTTATTAATTGAACTTCCATCTTTGCCCCACTTTCAGAAAGATACCAGTTCAATTTTCGCTTAACGCAAACGTGTAGTTCCCCTTAACATATTAAAAAATTTTTTAACCCGTATGCGATTACCCAGCAGTGCTAGTCTCTAAGTAAGGAATACAGCCTCCCAATGTTAAGTTCATAGCATTGAAGACATAAATAGACTCAACAATAAGATTTTTATGGTTTATTGTTATTAGTACTCATTAAGGAATTCAGTAATTTTGGAGCATAACGCTTTAACTAGTGACTGATCAGTGTGTGTATTAATTAAGTAAGCTCGCTGTAATGTCATTAATCAGTCCTGAGTATAATTCAAAATCATGACTTCATTCTGATTGCGTTCTAACTATTTCATCCTTGGTGTTTGACTCTCATGAACGAATTAAACCTGCTTTTGTTTTTGTTTCACCCCGAACATTTACAACACCATGAATTCCCCCCAAATCAAGATCCTTAAGTCTATCATCAATCGACTTCATAGAAGTTTCCCCGTGAATTGCCCGTTCTTCCTCCTCAAAAAGATTATGCACCAGCGCAGGGTGTTTGTCAGTAAGATATCAATACCACAGATAACTGTCGAATAAATGAGAAAGTTACACTTCAAAATCGAACTTTTAATGACGAAAAGGAATGACAAAAAGTCTGTTCGAAGTATCTTGGTGAAATTTAAACTCAAATCATCCTGTTACGAGACAAAGCCCTAGTCCATCAAGCCTCTCAAGACAAACATAGTCACTCAACCTGAAAGCATTAGTATATGGAACAGCAACACATTTCCATCAATCAGAGAGTCTTAATGTTAAGGACATTAGCAATACTCCAGCAGTGCTGTGGGTTGGCTTTCACCATCCCCAACACAGAGTCAACAACAGAAAAAGTCAAAATGTATCTTCAGAAAAAAAAAAGGAAAACTCGCCATGCTCTAAATTCTCCAGGAAAAAAATTCACACAACGACAAGCTTCAAGAAGTCCTCGAAAAATTTACACCAATCGTCAGTTCGGGGATTAATATTAACAATATCACAAAACTATAAAAGGAGGACTTTTATATCAAATCAAGCAACAAAGATGATATTGGCAGACTAAACAAGACAATAGCGGAGCACAATAATATTAATCAAATAATTAATTAAGACAATATTAACAAAAGTAAACACAAAATTCCCGTCCACAAATACTCTTAAGTGCACCAATCATAATTTTCCATTGGGGACGTCTCAGAAAGCTCTCAATGATAAGTAACATGACAAGATGAACCATGTTCTCAAATGGATTATCGAATGCTTACATGTACTTTTAAAATCCCAATGGATAAAAGACGTCTGGTGAACGAATGGATATTTCACAAAATTCTGGAGTTTCTAGGAGCAAGACGTTGCTTTGTTTGTCAAGACTTTCATCGTACTCCTACAGAATTCAGGCACAAGAAATATTATACATTCTGTGGAGGACACCATATCGTAAAAACTTTCATCATACTCCTACAGAATTCAGGCACAAGAAATATTATACACCATGCCGTAAATAGCTATACTGCAGATACCCCCGATGCATTAATTTTAAACTCAATAATAGATGTAATAACATGAACTTCGGTCACAACCACGCAGCCTACGCACCGAACTGTCCTACTCACCATAGCTACACAAAATCAGAGCCAGAACAGACTACGGCAAAACAGAATAATCTTGAAAGTACAACTCCCAATAGTAACGTCCGACTTCCTTCCAAGCATCCAAAGAACAGACCAAGTAGAAACTATGAAATTCTCTTCCGCGTCAAAGACACTTTTTTCAGACACACTTAACTGAAAGCATAGACTCATCTAATTTAGTCCATTTCACTTCAGAACATAATGTAGACATCATCCTTGTGCAGGAGAGTTACTCCGTAAACAGAAATGTGAGCGGAATAACCCAAGTTCGAATCCTGGTCACAGCACCAAATGCAAGATAATTCTGGTCACGGTACCAAATGTAAGAAAATTATATAGTTAAATATTAATTATTTTTATTGATATCGGAATAATTAAAGATAATTATGTACAAATTGTATTGAAGATTTCATCGCATCGTGTTAATGCAGTAATCCAAATAAAGGAAAATAATAGTTTGTAAGGTTTCTCCTTCAATCTCTTGCCTCTCTTCGTGAGCATAAACTGTGAAACCTTATGTTGAGGACAGTGAGCAGATCTAGGCTATGTCCTTTAGTGTGAAGAACTACAAAGTCAGAAAGAGGGTTTAAAAGTGACCCTTTAATTCAAATATTTACAACTCTTCAAATCGAGAGTAAGCCACTACTTGGGCTGAACTAAAATAATATTAAACTAAAGTGTGTTAACAAATTCAATACCTAACTTAATTCTAAATAGGACGGCGAGGGAAGCTTAACTCTTAGTGAAATGCAATTATGCGAATTTCACTAGCAAACACTGGTAATTGCAAATTGCCTATGAAGGCGAACTTTCAGTAGACAGAGGAAATCTTTGCGCGCACAGCCTTACGGCGATAAATCCAAGGCTCTGTCTTTCCCCTCGTTAACTCCTGCCTTTTAACTGCTAACAGATATATGCGATTTGCATAAATATCTCACTCGCGCTAAATTCGGGCAGCAACTGAAACTTTGAGAATTCGATAGGAAAGTTCAAACTAAAAATAATTTGGTTAATTAAAATAATGAATGCTACATAGTTGCTCCCAGAATTTAGTAGTCTGAAACTAAGTAGCCTAAAATCGGCTTTTAGTGAAGATGCTAAATTCTAAATCTAAATTTTCCTTCCTATTCGCCATCCTTTACAATTGTAAGTTTTAAATTTAGTTTAACTCTCTGTTTGTGTCTTAGATATTTTAACATAGAATATCTTTTTCCGTCTTCACATCAAAAAGATCCATCAGGAATTTGGCTGGATACTATCTGGTTCCTTCCAATCTGGAAGGAAATAAATTTTAATTTCATGTTATAAGTACATTTCACCTGAAAAGTACAACATTCCCTTCCTCTGATGCTTTCCGTAATGACTTTTATTCGCGCTTTAGGTATTCGCGTTTTTTAATTTCTATTAGCGCTTTTCGCCAAACGCATTCATTTTACACTCATTCATTTTTAAAACTTCCCCCTTGTTCTCTGGCCAAATGTGGTGTTTGTGAAAAACACGCAGTTTTACTTTGTCAAGTGTTCACAACTACCACCTGACTTCAATTCTATTGGGGTTAATTCTTCGACTTTCAAGACCTCAGACTTCCCCTAAAACAAATCTGAAATGCCCTGAGGTTCTAACATGAAATGAACTTTAAACTTTTGTGTGAAACCAGAGAACACTACGTACAACATTCAAACATTTCAATTGCATTTCATACATATAATTCATTCTTTCAATCTTCAATTCAAATTTTCTTTAAATGCTCATTGCGTTAAATAACACTTATATATTCACTTTCTAATTTAGCGCGCTTTACGCTTTTACATTACATTTTAATTTTAACTTGCGTATCCTTTACGCTTTTCCAAAATATTCGATATAAACAAAACCAGTGCTTAAGGCTTACAACAAATCATGCATTACATAGAAAACAGTTTTACATTAAATGCATTCATTATTTATACATAGAAAAATATAATACAACAGTTTTGCTATACAACTTACGTACTAGTTGCTTTTAATTAACACAATTCAATTTCCTATTTACAGAGAGTCTTTTGACTAAAATCGATGAATCCCATGTTCTGGATTACAAAGAACATTTCACGAAGTCTCACAGTTTTTCAACTGAACTCTCGAATTTCTTCCGCTGCATAATTAAGTTGTTCCTTCAAGCGTGTCCTTTACGCTTTCGGCAACCGGCTTTTGACTCGGGTAACTTCCCTTTTAAATCTGCAACTTGCACTTAAATCAGAAACATAACTGTGTGAATTTTAAAAGAAAATAAAGAATCTACTTATCTTTCTGCCAGTCTTTTAGGCGTTTTTTTGTCCATTCCTGAAAGGTTGGATATACTGTGGCTTGGGCTATTCTTTGCTTGTTACTCCTAGATTGAAACTCTGGGGCTGCCTTTCGTTTGGTCGATCTTCTTTCCTCCAGAAACACCTTGTTGGGACGAATGGTGGGTGGCGCTTTCCGTTTGTGCTGAAGTCTTTGCTCCCTCTCCAGACTGGCTCGTTCCTTCTCCTGCACTCGTAGGCTCCTTCGTTGTGGGTTGGCACCTTCGGCGGCTCGCTTCTCGCCGTTCTGTTCCCTCCGTAGTGGTGGAGCTTTCATAGTGTTTTCATTTGGACGTTCCTTCCTTAGACGCTTTGGTTGCTGAGACTGTTGCTTAGCGTTTGTCCTTTTTTCTTTTTGGGGTGGTCTTTTCTTCGGCTGCGGCTTCCTCTCTTCTGGTAACCTCCTTTTCAAACTGGGTTCTCTTGTTTTTGAGGGACCTGGTTGGGGCTCTTGAATCTTAGAAAAATTCTGTGAGGCTGGACCCTGCAACATGTCTTTCAAAATATTATTATTAGCTCTTCGATAATAATGTTTAATTTGATCGAAATTTGCCACAGTCTCTTCGCCCTTCTCATTCTTTAAATATGCACGGCATTCAACTATTCTTGTAATTTCAAAAGGACCATGCCATCTTGGGCAAAATTTTGCGACCTTATCTTTTGCTGCGCATGAAAGTGCGTGGGCTTGTTTCAACACCTCCTCCCCCACTTTATATTCTACGGTTCTTCTTTTTGAATCGTAGTAAATCTTTTGTTTCTTTTGCGCTTCCCGGGAGCACTTTTCTGCCTCCTTCAACATTTTTTCTATTTCACCCATTTGAAATTCCGGCGCTCTATCTTTCACATAAAATAATTTATCTAAGGGGGTCATTATCTTCCTGCCCAAAAACAATTCGGCGGGGGATTTCTTCGTTGTCTCGTGCTTAGCCGTTCTGAGGGCGAATGCAAATTCTTCGACGCAGTCATCCCAGTTAGAATGGTGCTTTTGCACATAATTTCTAATCAATTTTACAATATTCTTATTTACCCGTTCCGCTATATTTGATTGTGGGCGGTAGGGTACCATTTTCATATGCTTAATGCCCAACTTGTCACACATCATTTTAAATGTACTGCTTACAAACTGGGGACCATTATCGCTAATCACCCTCGCTGGACATCCATATCTTAAAATATATTTGTTCAAAAACGAATCTGCAACGACTTTTGCTGAAGCCCGCTTAAGTGGTATCAACTCAACCCATTTACTGAAATGATCCACAATGACTAATAAAAATCGTGCCTTATTTACATGACTCCTGGGGTAGGGGCCTAAGAGGTCAATACCAATTATTTCATTGGGGAACCTAGACTCAATACTAGTTAATAACCCGGCCGGGCGGAAATTTACGTCATTATTTATCTGACACGTGTGACAAGTCTGGCAGTAATTTTTAACTATCTTTTGTAATTGCGGAAAATATACCGCCTCGCGTACGCGTTGTATTGTTTTTCTAATTCCAAAATGGCCCGAGACAGGCGAATCGTGGAGCTCTTGCAAGATACTTAAAATTAATTTGGCCGGGATGACTGGTCTGTATTCACTATTTTGATTCGTAACTTTAGTATAAAATAAGAGACCATCAATGATTTCATAGTTCTGTGCTCTGCTTCGTATTGCATTAATGTCTATATGCTGGAAGTTATCTGGGTCTTTTAAATAATTATAAATATTTCCGAATTCGGGATCCCTAGCAATTTCTTCTATTACAGTCTCTCGAGAGTCAATGACCTTTGCCTGAAGCATCGCTATTTTTACTTTCTCGCCGTTCTCGTCTAACTTTATTCTAGATAATGCGTCGGCCACTACATTGTCTTTTCCCGGTGTGTGTTTGATAATGAGATTAAATTCTTGCAACTTTAGGGTCCACCGAATTAAGCGTGGCGAAAGATTCTTTCCTGAAAATAATCTGGTAACTGCCGCATGATCTGAATATACTGTTACGGGAGAACTCCCAAAATATACACAAAATTTTTGAACAGCTGCGAGCACTGCTAAAGTTTCACGCTCCGTTGCCGAATAATTTCTTTGCGTATCATTCAATGTACGACTAAAAAAGGCAATCGCTTTTCTATTTTGTGTTAACACGGCTCCGATTGCGTAATCTGATGCGTCTGCATAAATTTCTAGACCCTTGTCTTTCTCTGGGAACTTTAGAACCGGTGCATTAATTAAAGATTCTTTTAACTTCTCAAACGCGGCGTTTGCTTCTGAAGACCACGCAAAACGAACTCTTTTCCTTCTCAACTTTAACAATGGTTCAGCAATTTCTGCGAAATTTTTAATAAAAATTCTATAATATGAGCACATACCCAAGAAAGTCGCTAACTTTTTGGCTGTATTCGGAATTGGGTAATTTTTCACTGCTATAACTTTAGATTTATCTGTTTCGATCCCCCTTTGAGAAATTTTGTACCCTAAATATTTGAGTTCTTTTGCCGCGAATTTACATTTCTTAATGTTCACTTTAAGTCCTGCATCTTTCAAAAGAGTAAAGACTTCTCGAAGGTCTTTAATATGTTCTTCCAGCGATTCTGAAGTAACAATTATATCGTCAAGATAAATAAATGTACTTTTTCCTATTACCGGCCTTAAAATTTTGTCCATGCACCTCTGAAACGTGGCCGGGGCTCCCGACAATCCAAAAGGCATACGCAAAAAGCCATATGTACCGTATTTTGTTATGAATGCTGTTTTGTGAACATCTTCCGGCTTTATGCTTATCTGAAAATATCCGGATGTCAAATCTAGGGTGGTTATGTATTTTGTCGATTTAATACTTCTTAGAATTTCATCAATTACCGGAAGTGGGTAAGTTGGAAATTTTGTTATACTATTAAGCTTTCTGTAGTCAATAGCGAACCTGTACCTTAATGGATCAGTTAACGGCAAATCATTATTTTTCTTACATAAAACAACCGGACTCGCATATGCACTAGAAATAGGAGTTATTATTTTGTTTCTTAACATTTCATCAATATGGTATTTTATTATTTCCTCCTTAACTTTGTCGTACTTGTAAGGACGCTGACGTATAGGTTCATCCGTAGTTAATTTAATTTCGTGTGCTACGATCTGGGTGAATCCTGGAATATCATCAAATAAATCAGCGAAATTACTTACCAACTCCCGAAACTTGTCCTGTTCTTCGGGCGTTAGATGGCTTAAATCCACTTCAGGGGGAGGTGTTGATTTCTTTTTAACTGGGTCCATGGTTACTTGCAAGGTGGAGTTTTCAAAATCGATTTTCGCATCCACAGCTGCAAAGAAATCTGTTCCTAAAATAACCGATGCTTGGAGGTTCTTCACTACAAGAAACATAATTTTTTTTTGTTCTTCGCCGATTTTGATGTACAGCTCGATTTTTCCCATGCATTGACACGTTTTTCCTTGGGCTGCTACCACCTTCATTCCTTCCACGCTATGCAGACGATATCTACGAAAGTGCTTCTTAAAAAATTCTTCTGCCAAACAGCTTCCTTGAGCGCCGGTATCCAACAGAGCTGTAGCGGGTACGTTGTTAATTAGTAACTGCAGTCTCGGTAATTCAATGTTTCTCACCATGACCGTATTTAGCTGTACTTCAGAGGGATTTTTCTTCTCCTCGGAACATTGCACCCCCTTCCCCGCAATATTCCTTAGTAGTTTAAATGCTTTGCGGGTGTTTTCTTCTGTTGCTGGCTTCTGCCTGGGGAGAATGATTTTCTTCCGTAGTTGGAATTATTTTGTTGGCGCTGTACTTGGCGCGGTTGACCGCTCGCATTTTGACTGGTACCAGTAGTTCTCGGCCATCGTCTGTTTCTTCCTTCGGCATTCTGGTTCCCCTGCAGCCGCTGTTCATACGATTGTCTCCGTTGATTTTCGGCCGCTCGCCGGCTCTCGAATTGTACGGCGAGTTCAAACAGCTTGTCCAGCGTTACGGGATTTCTTAGCTCCATGAAATCTTGTATCGATGGTAACAATCTGGGCAGGATTATCTGGATAATCTCCGGGTCCGGCCTCGTGCCATACAATAATTTAAAGACTTGTATTTTTCTCAAAATAAATTCCGATAGTTCATCCACCCGCTGTTGATACTTGCTAAACAACTCAGCTTCGAGTTTCGCACGGTCTTTAACCACAGGAAACGCTCTCAAAATTGCTAGTTTAAAATTCTCGTACGTGTAAGTCGGCGTTCCTGGTTCTCCCAGCAGACATTTTCCGATGCACTTATACCAGGTCGCTGCTTGGCCCCTCAATGCTCCTGTCGCTAATATGACCTTCTGATGTTCCGGAACTGGATACAGCAAAAAATGCGCTTCTAACTTTTCCAGGAATGTGTTCACAGGTCCTCTGGCATCAAAAACTACTGCCGGCTTCATGGCTGCTCTGATGGTTTCCACTATGAATCCAAATCCATCAGGCATTGCAGCTGTATTCTGGGATGTAGTAGGCATATTCCAACTTCCTTCCATCCTTTTAGTTGTTCGGGCGCCAGTGTAAGGTTTCTCCTTCAATCTCTTGACTCTTTTCGTGAGCATAAACTGTGAAACCTTATGTTGAGGACAGTGAGCAGATCTAGGCTATGTCCTTTAGTGTGAAGAACTACAAAGTCAGAAAGAGGGTTTAAAAGTGACCCTTTAATTCAAATATTTACAACTCTTCAAATCGAGAGTAAGCCACTACTTGGGCTGAACTAAAATAATATTAAAATAAGGTGTGTTAACAAATTCAATTCCCTAACTAAAGTCTAAGTAGGACGGCGAGGGAAGCTTACTCTTAGTGAAATGCAACAATGCGAATTTCACTAGCGAACACTAGTAATTGCAAATGCCTATAAAGGCGAACTTTCAGTAGACAGAGGAAATCTTGGCGCGCACAGCCTTACGGCGATGAATCCAAGGCACTGTTTTTCCCCTCGTTAACTCCTGCCTTTTAACTGCTAACAGATATATGCGATTTGCATAAATATCTCACTCGCGCTAAATTCGGGCAGCAACTGAAACTTTGAGAATTCGATAGGAAAGTTCAAACTAAAAATAATTTGGTTAATTAAAATAATGAATGCTACAAGTTATTTACTCGTCACACTGCATAGTACGAATAAATCAAATTACCTATTGCAGTATTATTTTTATTTTTTATTGAAGTTACTTAGTAATCAACGTAGTAATTCTTACTGCAATACTTAGACATCATAATATTCATGGTCATTACGGTCAAGATAGAACTGCCAGTTAAACACACTAATATTACGACATTAAGATAATTCTTATAGTCCTCCAGAACCGTATCGTAGCGTGAAAGAATAAGACAAGCGACTGACTTGCAGCTTCAATTCGAAAATTCCTTTATTTATCATTTCAAGAATAAAATGACAAAGAAATATCGTGGTTGAAGAATAAGCAGTTATTTATTACGCATATGAGACCATATGAGAATTCTGAAGACGAGAATATGAGAATTTTGAGGAGGAACGGAGCAGTCCTCAATCATTTTCGTTTGACACACACACACACACAAAAAAAAAAAAAAACGTACACAAAAAAAAAAAAAAAAAACGTTATTTTAAATTTTGAGGGAAACCTCTCTTACCATGAAAGAAGTCCGCGGAAAGAAACCCGCGGAATTGCAGCCCGAGGAAAAAATAAAACAGTACTCGTAATCGAGGTTAAAAATAAAATAAGCTTCTTCATCTTCTGGCCGTGGGAAAGAAAATACGAAAAGTTAACAAATATCTCAGCACCGTTGCATACAATAAGTAAAAAAGGAACATCTCGATGTTTTTAACTGCTATACGAAGGGAAAGGGAAGACACAGTGGGTGCTTTTGCGTATACTATTCGCCATTTAAGAGAGAGAAACAAATAGTCAAATAACTAATTTTACACAAAAACAACACTGCTCCGAAAGCGATTAAACATCGAAGTTCACATGCGAAACTTGTTCTCATATCCCCTAGACGCCTGAAATTACTTTTAATTCTCATCAGCGTAGAAGACAAATGTAAGGGTTACAATACTGTGTATTAAAAATTCTGGACTTCACAATAATCTTCACCAATAAAGATATCATCACAACATCCATACACAGTACACAATTATTCATCACATCCTTCTGCTTCGCGGCAGCAAAGGGCGTAAGGCTAAACTTGGATATTTTGAGCGGAATCTTGGAAAGATCTGGAAACGCATCGCACCTAATCGCAGGAAACTTAAACACCCAGAACACTTTATGGAACTACCAAGCTACCAGTGTAAGAGGGAAAACGCTCGAAAGAGCTCATCTCTTCAAATAATCTTCTACCTATACATTGCAACGGCCTACCTAACATATGAACCGAATATGATCCACAAGCACTTCTTAATATCAGACCACAAGCTAATCTCTAACTCCATAGGTTATAACGTAGATTCAAAATGAACGAAGAGATTTAAAATTACTTTAAGCCGCCGTAGAAACGAAGTCGATAACCTCTGCTGCATAAAGAGTCCATAATAATATCATCTCTACCCCCAACAAGTCAGAATTCAACGAATCATCAGTACTTCAGTATTGTTGATTCAAACTTACTGTCAGATGTTAGTTTGAACAGTAATTTCAAACTTACCTCAACTGGAGATGTCCTTCAAACCATGAAAGTATATAACGCTCCGACTGTGACCACATCACTACATCATTATTGTACCACTATTGTCTACTAAATTAACGTTTACCAGTAAATTAGCGCAGACGGATAGTACCCCCATCACTGATAGTAAACACTGTGTATCCTCTGCACATCAACTTGAACCTACTCAAAATCAACTTGAACCGTTTGAACGTATGCTAATAAACAGTTCTTGAAAACCCCAATGTGAAGCACTGGCGCTCTCTATGAAGAACGAAGACGCCAACGCCACCGAAATGCAAAGAAAAAAAAAAGAAAACGATTACGATTGTTATATTGTAATTTAAAGTAGATCATGCGCTGAATAGTTGAAATATTAAGCAAAAAAAATCTTTAGAACAGTAAGTTATTTGAACGATGTAGTTATACCAGATGACTCTGAATAAAAACATTTATAATCAAATAGTTTATTTGATTTTTGACGCCGAATAATAAAAGAAAAGAACCTACAATCATCGGTCAGGACAATTGGTGTCAGAAAAGTTAAATATTAGAATAATGGCGTCATAAAGCTAAATTATCCTTACCTTCGAATCGGATTATAAAGTGTATATCTGAAGACTTCTAAAGGTAAGAATTTTACATTGTGTATGTTAAAATGGATAAAATGAAAATGCTTATTAAAAAGCGTTGAGCTTTCAGATTATCAATAACTAACACTGTAAACAAAGTAGGTGATGATATAAAAAATAATAGTGAAACTGAAAATTTACTAGAAGATTCTTTAGCATTATTAATTGGAAAAGAAAAAGAACTGTATAATTTAGATGAAGAAATTCTCTCTTTAATAGATGATGAAAAGAAACTTGAAACGGAAATTGAAAGTTCTATGAATTATAACGATAAAATAATTTTATGTAAATCTAGAATAAATAGATATTTAAAATCTAGTCTGGAACAACACAAAACAAACTCGGATATTAAGTCAACTGAATACAGGAGTGAAAATCATCATGTTCGTCTTTCTAAATTAGAGATTTCTAAATTTTATGGTGACGTCAGTTAATGGACAAGTTTTTGGAATTCATTCAAAATTGTGATACACGATAATATTACCCTTTCGAAAATAGAAAAATTTAATTACTTGAAATCCTACTTAACTGCCGTCAATGCTATAGAAGGTTTTTCAATATTTGAAGGAAATTAAGATGCAGGAATACAAATTTTAAATATTAGATTTGGAAAACGCGATGTTATCATAAATGCAGATATGCAAAAGTATCTAAATCTCTCTCCCGTTTACCGATCAAGCGACGTTCTAAAATTAAGAAAATTGCATGACACTATAGAAAACAAATTCGAAGTCTTTCTTCTTTAAATGTTAGTCCCGAAACTTATAACAATATGTTAATCCTAGTTTTATTTAGAGTTATTTCAGCAGATTTAGGATTAGAATATAGTTGTATGAATGATGATGAGACATGCTTCGATATAAACAAATTTCTAGAATTTCTTAAAAAAGAATTACAAGTTCGAAAGAGAGCAAACGCATTTAATGCAGACGATAGAATGGCTATACAAAGTCAAAAGTTGCAGTTTAACCTCAACAAGCCATTACAAACAGATGTAGATCGTTATCAGCAGCGACGAGAATATAAACAACTGACTAACGAGAAACCTTACACTGTATCGTCCGTGTCTAAAGCATGTTTATTTTGTGATTCACTAACTCACGTCTCAGGAAATTGTTCAGAAATTGACATAGGCTCGAAAAAAGAAAAACTAAAAGGACAGGGCCGGTATTGTAAATGCTTCGGCAAGAAGTATTTGGCGAAAGATTGCAGAATACTTATTCATTGGGAATTATGCAGTAAACCTCATCATACGTCTTTGTGTAATTCTGAAAAGTAAAATTTGAAATCGATAAACAATGTAGTAAAACCGAAAATAATTTACTTACAACAAATATATCAAATGATGCTTTAATGAGTTTGAAGGAAGATCTAACAAAATTAATAGTCATTTTGATTCTTTAATTACGGTGCAAGTAGAATGTTATGTTAGAATAAATATGTAGAATAAAATGTTAAATGCTGTCGTTGATACTGCCACTCAGATCAGTATTATAAAGACTACTGTTGTACCAGAGTATTGTAAAAGATGATGTGGAAGTGTAATATTAAAATCTGCATTTGGACAGAAGGTTAATGCTCTTTTAATAAATGTAAATTTAGTGATGAGTTCACAGCGAAATACAGTGTACGCACCTGTTACAGTTGTGTGTGGTACAGTTGGTAATTTAGTACATGATTTACTATTAAGTTTTAGTGCTTATAATGAACTGATTGCATCTAAAGGTAATTTTGAAAGTTGATTTAATATTCTGAATGTTGATGAAATACAACGGTCTCATAAAGATATTCCTGTTGGTTCTGATGAAGAGGAAGAGGATAAGGCAAGTGATTTACTGTAAGTCCGTCAGAAAACTGAGAGAAAAGAGAAAGATGAAGAGGCTGATTATTTAAAATGATTGAAAGGCCAAGAAAAGGAAGTCCAAAAGATGTTAAGAAAGAAATACCCTTTTCGAAGAAGTCCAGGAATGATCCAAACCTGGATGAGAATGAGAAAGGTTTTAGGTATTTTATTTTAACTAAGAAGAGTATAAAGAAAGAGATGAAATTGATGAGATTCCGACTTATGATGAAGAAACAGATATTGAAGTGCTGGAGTGGTGATGGAAAAGATATGCAAAAGCAGGAATTGTTTGAACGCAAGTGTAATTTCGGATCTGAAGAGCCGGATTCAAAATTCATTAAACGATATCCGAGACGACTGGATATTTTTTTAGACGTGTTGATAATAAAAGAAGGAAGAAGAAGAAGCATAAAAGAAGAGAACCAAAACGTTTGAAAGTGAAAGCTTTAAAGCGAAAAGAACTTGAAGAAAAAATTTTAAATTTGAAAGTTTCTCAACAAGATAAATTGAACTTTGATGAGGTTGATATTAAAAGTGATTTTGATCCTAAAAAACATGACCAAAAAACGAAAGAACTTTTAATGACGATTATTATACTATTAAAAAAAAGAATGTCCAAAATATCCGTATGATGAGGAACTCGATAAAGAAAATTGGAACATTTGGATTCGACCGAGTAAAAGTGATGAGTATGGCGAAGAACAGCTTGAAGAAAGTGCTTCTGAAACATCATGTGTTGAGGTTACTACTTCTAAAAGTTATTCTAAGCCTATTATTTTTTTATTTTATTCTGTTATTTTCTGAGTGTGAGAAAGAAATCATTGAGTTAACTCACAACAGGAAGAATAAAGGTAAGAAAGAAATCCTTATTTCCTGAAGTAATTTCTAAACCTAAAACAGTTTTTGATCCAGATGGCAAAACCTTTGATGACTATCTGGCATATTGTAGATTAGATTATGAAGACATTTGAATCCAACATAATATCCAATATAGAAATTTTATGTTTTAAATACTTATGTTTTTATTCACATACGATTAATGTTTTTTTTTTTTTAAGATATTATTCTTTAGTCGATTTCAAGTAAAGTATTTTTTTTAACACCGTTTCAGCACCCACTTGAATGGGGAGGTGTGAGGCACTGGCGCCCTCTATGAAGAACGAGAGCGCCAACGCCAGCGAAATGTAAAGAAAAAAAGATAACGATTACGATTATTATATTGTAATTCCAAATAGATCACTCGCGGAATAGTTGAAATATTAAGCAAAAAAAAAAAAAAAAACTTTAGAAGAGGTTTGTAAGTTAAATGAACGATGTAGTTATACTAGATAACTCTGAATAAAAACGTTTATAATCAAATAGTTTATTTGATTTTTGACGTCGAATAATAAAAGAACTCACAATCATCGGTCAGGAAAACCAGGATTCTAATGGGTTTGAGGACGATGATTTAAACGCTCTTTCGAAGTATTTATAAAGTTTTTTGGATATTTTTTTTATGATGTTAGTATTATTATGATTAAAGAAGACTAATGGCGTATAGTGAACGCTGGCGCTCTATTGGACGCGTTGAAATAGGGCAATTAATCAAATATGACGCTCCTTTCTTTGGAGTTAATTATTCGGTAATTTCTGTTATATAGAAACAATTCCAAACAAATCAAACAGTTGTCCGGAGAACTATACGCGGTCGACCAAGGGTCATTACCCTTGTGAAGATCGGTCAGTTACAATAGTAGCCAAGCCGAACTGAAGAGCGGCCTTCACAACTGTTACATCCATGGTTACAGCGTCATTTAGAAGACAATATCTGACAGTACTGTGAGCCGAAGTCTTCACATGAAGGAACTCTAACCGTCAGTACCAAGTTTTTGTGTTTCACTGACCGCCCGATCCAACGTGGCAATACTGTTGGCCGTGTGTTGTTGTCATGTCAATTGGACTGTCTCAGATTGCCCAGTGCCCTGTTTATGGAAGAGCCCAGATTTTCCCTGGAAGCATAATAAGCACGTAAGAGTCTGGAAGGAAACGAGACATACAGAATCAGGCTCAGGACACCATTGAACACTCAGGGACGACAGCATCACGATGTAAGCTGGAATTTCGATGGGATATCGTATCCAGCTGCACATCTTTAAAGACGACTCTGTGAGAGTTGCGTGGTATCGAGATGAAGTCTTACTCCCCATTATGAGATACTGCTCTGCAGCATTTGTCTTGAGTTTCTTTCTTATGGATGAAAATGCCCGTTCCCATTACGCCAACAACACTAATAAGTACCTGGAGAATCAGGACATTTCTCATATGGAATGGCCGCCGTATTCCCCCGTACTTAATTTCATTGAAAATCTTTGGCATGCCCTCGCTAGTGCTATCTCTGCGTTTTTACCTCCTCCATCCAGTTTCAAATAGTTGGAAATTGCCCTAATGGAGGAATGAGCATTGCTAGCATCTGCGTTGGTTGATTCCGTCATTGAGTGCATGAGCATTTGCTATAAGGTTGGTATGAGGTCTGGGGTGGTCATATTTTATTCATATAAGTTTTATTTTATTTATTTTTTTGATTTAAACGTCAATTTTTTAAAGACCCAAATGTGATGTCATCATATAATTTAAGAAATGTAAATATTATTTCCATTTTTGTACATAGTGCTTGTTTTCTTTGATGCGTAAACACTTATCTCCATGTGTAGTTGACATTAATCAAAGCTTTACTTTTCGAATTTTGTTAATTTTAATATCACGTGTTTAACTTTTGAAAGCCATTGTACATAGATGATTTGAATGAATCCGGCTAATTTAATTTCACAGATCGAGTTAGTAATTAATAATAACTGAAATGAATCTGCGTATATTACTCTTGAATAGCTAAGTTTGTTGATTAATAACTGAAAATTTAAAAGAAAAATATCTTATATTAACGGTGAACCGTTCAGCAAAGTATCCGGGTGAAAGAGCAAAATATTTTAATTCGAGCAGTAGCAACGCATTTCTTTCAAATCGCTGATTTTGTTTATTAAATTCGAAAGACAAATATATTGCCACGCTTAGTAGAATGGCAACGCAAGGCTATAGCAATGATCAATAGCATACTTCCTTACCCCGTAATATTTCAGGTAATAGTAAATAAATAAAAATTGAAAGCTACAGAGATAAGTCTCATTTTCACTGTTGTCTATTCTAAAAGTGAATTTTGACTATCCAGATATTTAATATTTTAAAAATTATTTGCTGACCCGAGTATAAGCTAACACTAATTTTTTTATTACTGTTTTCATGGTTCAGAAGATGTTCCTTGGCTTACGGCTGGTAACGGCACGATTCAATTTTAACTTTTGTTTCGATCTCCTGCAGCCAGCTTACAATCAGCGTCAGCTTATAATCGGATAAATGTAGCATCTATTTAAAAAAAATCGCATGCGCTGTAGCTTTTGCTCATTCGTTACAGAACAAGCAATTCAATAAGAATGCTTGTAAATTTAAAAAATATCTTCATGAGTTTTAATAGCATAATCTTTCATATCAGTAAAACTATAGTTATACGCTATCTATGACGCATTTCTGTTATGAGATTACCTTTATGTCGCTTTTATGAGACTCTTTTATTCGATTTTAGTGGTGAGCACATCGTTAAAATACTATATTTGTTATTATGACTACTTTGTTATGCATTAACAAGCAGACTAGAATATTTATAAATTTGTTAGATTAAATTTCTTGAAGAATACATGCATCCTTATAAACTAGAGAATATGAGATGGCTTCATGTCTGGTTACGAGATTTCTAGTAACTTACCAAAACAAATTCGAATGATAAATATTAAAGTATATTGCTCATGAAGAGCAATAATTAATATCAAAAATATTTTAGCATAAGAAGACAGTTTATAATAAAAAAAAACCTTGAGACTAGGAGGGTGTAGTTTCGTGATTGGTTTGCAATTTATAATTTTGTGTTATGCAGGTGACTAAGTAGTAAAAATATTCACTTATTAATATTGCCTACAGAAAATGTCAAGTCGCAGAAGTGGATAAGAAAGCTGATAACGTTAGCTAAATTCAGGATATAATATTACATCCCGTCTACTATTCCAAAATACCTTTATGCAGACGAGCGATTGCCAGACACTTTAAGCGATATAATTTACATATAATTTCAGCTTTTTTGCTATAATGCAAGCACTATTCAGAAAATATTGTCTCAGTATATTCATTATCTCATGTCGACAAGCGTATAGTACATCCACACTGAACATGCAGCAAGAGTACATCGACGGCCAGCTGGCCGCATGTGGCTTAATTAGCTTATATATATCTGGTCCAAAATGAAATTTCTTCACAGTTCTTACAGAGAAAGATTGAAGGTCACCCACGCTGTAGTAAAATTTTACATTCCTGAAACGCGTGCTAAAGTTCAAGTTTGATACATCTTGCAAAGCTTTAATTTTCTGACATCACTGGTACAACTATTCAAATACCGATCGTTACCCAATAACAATAACGGATACATAATCATATATGCACGACGCAAATTAATCTTGCTCTGCGCGTATGCAAATTGTTTCTTGCATAGTTATGCCGATGCGTAGCAGTTTTCATTTTTTTATTATTTTATTATTCAAGTGCACATGCGTAGAATTTTAGTAATAATTAGTAATCAGTAATGGCAGGGACGTCTACAAGAAACAAAGTGATTCATGAAAATAGATTATACCAAGATAAATGAAAAAATCTGATGTCTGCACCGCATGACTTCCTTGTACGAAATATTAAATTATACGCATTTTGAATTTCATTTAAACTTATTGGATTTAATTAAACCCACTTCATCGATAGCGCATAAACCACAATAAAATAAATGCACTCTTTAAAATTCACTGTATTTGTTTACCACAGCGCCACTCTGGAACTAACTTCACTTAACAGCGTTACATCTCATTTATTTTATAACTCATCAGAATGCACATAAATTATGTATATCATCTGGAGAATTACCTAATCATTGCTACATGTTCTATTCAAATACTATAATAAATCTAAAACGATATGTAAAAGAAATTAAAAAAACAAATAAAAAAAAATCTGAAAGATTTCAGATTTTAAATTACGTCCAAAGGCGCGTTATTTTAACATTTCGTGTGCTACCTTTTTTTATTAAATATCATGTACTACGTACTCAAACCATAAAATTCAGTTCAAAATCAATATCGCAAAATCATTTTAAAATGAACATATCTTTAGAATTTCCGTAAGTCTCGTGCGCTAGAGATAAAAATGTTTTTTTTTTCCGTACAGTGTTGCCATTGCTCGCTTTGAAATCTATTAGTTTGTTAATCAGAAATTCGTTGAAATGTTACAAAACATAAAATCGATAATAAAGCAAATTTCAAATTCAAAATTAGGGCTTCCAGATGAGGATTACGTCATTCAAAATTCGTGCGAGAAACATGCATACATTTATGCAGATTTTTTATTTTTTAAAATTTAATGCAGAGCGATAACATTTAGTGGCAACAATTTGAAAAGTGAAACGGGCATTCAGAGTGAATCGACGCAAAATCGCAAAACGAAAGTAATAGTCCTTCGGGACTAAATCCCTTTGGACTAAAAAAAACCTGAAAGGTTTCAGATTTTAATTACGTCCAAAGGGGCGTTTATTTAACATTTTGTGTGTTACCTTTATTCATTAAATACCATGCTCTTCGCACTTAAACCATAAAATTGACTTCAAGAGCAATATCGCAAACTAATTTTAAATTGAGCATATCTTTAGAAATTCCGGTACACACTCTCACGCGCTGGAGATAAAAATGTTTTTCTGTACAGCGTTGGTATTGCTGGCTTTGAAATCTTTGAGTTTGTTAATGAAAAATTCGTTAAAGTTTTAGAGAATATTGTTACGAATTTCACATTTATTTGGCTACTTATTTATAATTGCAATTAAAATTCCTTTTTATTTTCCCGTGCAACGCAGACGATTTTTGAAGAGAAA
>KK113555.1:0-19566 GCA_000611955.2 Stegodyphus mimosarum | reverse complement strand
AAACATAACGACTAAATTGAAAAGTGATACGCCGTTTTTTGTGAAACAACGCAAAACGCCCAAACGAAAGTAATAGTCCTTCGGGACTAAATCCCTTTGGACTAAAAAAAAAAAAGAAGAAGAAGAAAGAAAGAAACAGTTTCTCGTAGACGATTTAGTATTTCTCATTCAATTAGTTCAGTTCTCACTTCGCGACAAGGCAACAATACATAAAAACTCAAAATATCTATATTAAAAATTACGAAGTAAATCTTAAACACTTATTTCCTCGAACAGATTCCGGAGTGGATTAAGCATGATTTAATTCGCCATAATAAAAGAAGGCGTTATCTTTGTTGTTGCGAAGCTTAGTTTCTCTAGATGGCAACAAATCTACTATTCTGCTAAGTTTCAAATGTAAACAAATTTGGCTGCTATGGTAAGCAAAAAATAGGCTTAGCCGCACTTAAACAACTTTCAGATTGTTGATAATTCTACAAATCTTGTATGCAGATTTACTAAAGGCATAAAATCCTTAACCAGAAGATAAGAACAACATAATTCAATCATTTTGAAAGCAAAAACTGCACAACTTACCAACATATAAGAATTAAAAAACTGAGCTCACTGAGCCGAGTAACAGAGTGGATATGTATATACATAAATTTATATCCTTTTGGGGCCGCCTATTGCAACCAAAATAGGAGGTGCACATCTACATGCTATGCCAGTCCTATATACAAAATTTCTGAGGCTAGTAGTTTTTGAGTTATCCAAGATACATACATACATACGTACGTACGCACAGACGCAATGAAAAAAATCTCTTCAGTCCATTTTAAACCAGTTTTATAATTTTTTTGGGGGAAAAGAATCTTTTATCCTGTTCTTACGTACGAATGTCACTCAAACCATCGTTAAATTGCATTCGATAGCAGTCATAATAGATATTTTCGTTGAAATATGATACCCGAAATTTTTAGCGATTTCAATAGTTCCTTTATACAAGGAAGTGAAAAAGAAAATTTTGTTCGAAAAATGAACACGGTTTAACAACTCATTTAACATTGTCGTGAAAGTGAGATATTAAAAAATACGACATTGATTGGCATTGTATTACGAAACACAAATAATTTATTAACACTTTACCTCATAAATATTTAATATTAAGGGAAAAACAAACTTTTTTCGAAATAACCTTTTTACAAGAACAAAATATAATGCCAGTAACTATTTCATAAAATACAGCTGTGACAGAGCATCGTGTAAAATTTGTTACACATTTAACAAGCATGTGAAATGATTTACAGAAGCTGGAATTGTGAATGAATGCTTCTTCAAAACTTCCAGTGTTCTATTTGATAAATTTAACAATAAAAATAAAATAATTCATCAAATTAAAAAATATGTAGTCGCCAGCTTCTATCTGCACTAGGGGTACTGGAAATATTGCAAAATAAATTACTGATCATATTTTAGAATATTAAAAAAGTTATATACACCTGAGCTAGGCGCTTTGATTCTAGCATCGATATTTTAGTAATATTAGAGTGCTTTGTTTTCGTTGGATACAGCTGTGAACAGAATATGATTTGTGAAATTTTTTTAAAAAATTTCTTCCTGTAAAGAGTCAAACTGGAGGCAAAGATTATCTCAATATTATTAGTACAGTTTTGGACAATTATATTGATATAAAGAAATTAGTTTGTGTACGCATAGATGGATATCAGCCATTGACAATATCTGAAAATGGATTTATTTCCCTTATTTAGTAATGTAATTTAACAAATCTTTTTCCATTTCTCTGTGGCATGCACCAAAAAATTCGGCAGCACATATCTCTATGTCTGAACTAGTTTATGAAAACTGTTGTAAGGAATATGCCTTTTACTGAATGTAACTTGCGAAAAATCCTCAATAAAACTGTAAGCCACTCATCGCTATGTCTAAAGATGAAAAAATAAGATAAGAAGGGTGCAAAAGACCATTTTATTTAAAATTAAGTAATATAAACAGAAGACACACCTGATGCTTACAAATCAGCTAGCAATCATGGCGAGAATTCAAAGCAGAATTTTAAATTAAATATGTATGTATCCAATAACTATGTATCCAATAACCAAATGCTACGCAGACTAATTTAACCGCGAAAGTTGGCTCTTAAGCTTACGCCGGCGCGGAAGTACCATTGGCAGGAATAAAGCAAAGCCAAATACAGGAAATCTCACCTTAGAATAACAAACTAGTAATCTGGTCTTCAGCAGGCAGGATACGCTATGCTTAAATAGGATACGGATACGGATTATGAAGATGCGTATGTGGTCTGTGTAAACAATCCCAAATTTTCTCGCGCGAATTAATTTGCATTCTGCCACGGTCTCAGAACATAAAATAACTGGATAATTAACCTAAGTAAACCTCACACTATAATAAATATATTAAATTTTATATGTTAGAAAATATTTTGTCCCTCCTTTCTTTATGCCTTCGTGGTGTAATTAGAAAAATACTCGGCGCACATTTGAGAGCTCCAGGATTCAAGTCCCGGCAAGGGTATTGCACATTTTTCACGTCTCCTACTTCAAATTAACACAATGACTCTACAGTGTTCGTGAGAACTGAAAATTTTAAATCTTTATTGAAGAAATTGACAATAATTATAGCGGTATTCTTTTGCATACCTCGTTGCGATGATTAAGCTCAAGAAAAGTCCTGAATTGGTGTTCTTCTTCACACCAAGAAATCACTTTACTTTAGGGGAAAGAAGTATACTGAACTTCAAAATAATGGATGATAGTGTCTTCAAACCTTTATGTGGGATATAACGAAAATGCTTAGCAATCTCAGTCATGTTTTGCAGAGTGAAAATTAAGTTATTTCGCTGAAGGCAAAATGCATTTTAGTAAAACTGTGCAGTTTTAAGATGTGGTTTTGCATATATCTAATTTAAATTATATAACTGCTTTGTAATTAAGAGAATGGGGAAAAAGTAACAATGAAAATAGTTAAATGCCTTTGAATGTTAAAAATTTCATATACTTCTTTGCTACGCTGATTAGAAGGACTAGTTTTTAGATTATGTAAGTATTTATTGTCTGTCTATGTAAAATATCTTACATCATGATGCAGTTTTAACACTGAAAGACTGAATAAAAAAATATTCTTATACAGCACTCCGAAATCACTGCTAATCGCCAGGTGGTAAAAACTAGAGAAACCTCGGAATTATCCTTTTCAGTGTGGGAGTTTGTCAAACACAATGTGTTTGTGAAGTCACAAATAATGTGAGAGTTTGTGTTAAACACTAGTGACTGCGTCTGTTTCATATACAGTGACAAGATATACTTTCTACAAAAAAGCATAAGTTTGATTTATAGCATTGCAGGTCCAAATTAATTATGGTTTTCACATATCGGTCATTAAAACTTAAACACTGTTGCGAATGCACGGTAGCCAAACACTGCAGAAAGGACGTGCGGCTAATCAACAACATCCCTTCTTCCATTTTAAGCAAATTTAATTGAAAGAATTTAAGATAAATTTTAGCGTTAAAATTTCTATCGTCCCCGAAAAAGAAGCCTACTTAATAAGTACCAAACACATAAAGTACGAATGCCATATTAAATATTAATTACTAAAGATACATTATTATAATACCTTTACAAAGAATAATTTTGTACGGTCAGTTTCTTACAAATTTTAATTTTATGACCACATGCAGATAGTTTTGAAAAGATCTCACAAAGTTCTTCTGTCTTTTCCGATGCATTTTGCTTTTTATCACCCTTGAACTGAGTTGAGTCTTTCGGCAACATCTTAATGTCCAAAAATTTCCACTGGGTACATACATTGAAGTGCAACTGAATTAGGAATAGCAAATCAATAACGAGTTGGGTCTCCTCTGGCCTTGATAACGGCTGCCACACTCAAGACATAGTTCGAATAAGTTTGCGGAACGGGGATACTACGGGAATAGTTTGCTAAACATCAGCTAGAGCGCCCATTATTCAGGAAAGGTCCTTAGTGTTGTTACGTGCTTTCACATCTTTCTACAACATATCCCAAAGGTGCTCAGTAGGATTTAAGTCGGGACTTTTAGGTGGCCAATTCAAGAAGTCAGAGGAATGCTCATCCAACCAGGCAGTAGCCAACCGGGATCTGTGAGAGGTGCAGTTATCTTGCTGGAATACACCATTTCCATGTGAATGACAGGACAGCATAAATGGATGGAGGTGATCGCCCATTAACTGTACCGAACTGCATTGAGGGAGGTTCGTTATAAGTACCAAAGCTCCCAAACACTGCCAAGAGAAAACACCCCAGAATATGATTGACCCGCCATGTCCTTGTGCAATTCCAACCTGGCATACAGGATTCATAGCTTCATGAGCCTGACGCGATATTCTCAGCCTCCTGTTGGCAAAAGCAGGTTAAGCAGTCAGAATCGAGACTCATCACTCTGTACTCTTCGTTTCCAGCCCTATAGAGTTCATTCTGCGTGTTCTCTTGTTCAGGCAAGACATGCAGCCCGATGGCGTGCATTGAGCAATGGTACTCTTCTAGGTCTACAGGTCTTGCACGGTCCATTTACTGACTGTAAAATTGGTGCCCTGATCCAGCTGGCTAGTAATTTGAGCTAATGTTTGACTTCGCTAGCTACATACAGTACAGCTTAGCCGTCTCACATCACGCTCGTTCAACGCTAATTATCCTTTGCAGTTCTCCCGGTCGCTATTTTTTCCTCACCTACTGTGTTTTCTCGGTATGCTCTTGACACTGCCAACCTTGAAAATCCTTAGTCTGACGATTTTGGAAATTGAATGACCCATGCATCGAGCACCTACTATTTGTCAGCGAAATCGAAGTTTTACCCATATTGGCAATTAAAGCGACTGATAAACAACCACAGTACTCTCTCCATATGCAGTTATTACAGCAACGTTATGTGAGAATAAATGGAGTGCAGGGCTACATAATTTGCATGCCATATCTGTGCCTAATTCAGTGAGCAGTATGTCCGAAGACTTCTTGACATGACGATTCTGACTTTACGTCATGCCTTGGGATGCGTCCTATCATTCTAATTAAAAGCCAATCTAAACGTTTTTACTATTAATGCTATGCCATTGACATTTTTCTTCTTTTACAATCTTTTATCTCTATATTCAGCTGGTCTAAGTATTCCCTACGAAATCTTGCATCATTTGGATCTGATTGGATTCAAGGGTTCTAAAAACATATCAATTCGAAGACAGCTCATTGTACATGGATAAGTGTGCGAAAAGCTGTTAGTTGGAATCATCTTTTTTAAAATAAGTTTATTCCCCTCAATAGAATTTTTATGTTTTGTTTAATGACCTACCATTTTTTTTCTGAAACAAGCTTATACACTTATGTCCATAACTTAAGGATAATTCGGAGTCACGCGGAAATCGAACTCTAAAATAAATATATCACCTGTAAAATCACTACACACATCTTCAAGAATCATATGCAAATTTCAGGAAGTAACCAGATGACACCGATGGTACGTCACAATGACGAGAGTGTAAGAGAGTGATATATAAGGAATACAGGCAAAGAAGTAAAATTGTTCGCAGGCGCTTTATAAGCATTTCAGTGCAATAACCGAATAGTTATGACACAAAGGACGCATTTGGATGATTTTTTAGTGGTAGAATTATCGGCCGTCTGGATCAGACGAACTTGGAATTGCCCAGAGTGTCATCTCCAGGCTTTGGCAACGATTCCAAGATGATGGTAATGTGAGTAGATGTTACAGCACAGGTCGCCCCAGAGTTACAACGCCGAATGAAGACCGGTATTTGGCAGTTACTGCCAAAAGAAACAGGAGGAGCACAGCCTCAGACCTGTCTCGTCAGCTCTCTTCAGCCACTGGTACGAAAATTTCAAGGCAGACCGTTCGTAGACCTGTCAGATTCGTTCCACTTACTGCAACTCACTGTCGCCTGCGGTTAGCCTGGAGTAGAAAGCATGCATTGTGGACACCGCAGCAGTGGGCTTGTGTGATGTTTTCCGACGAGTCCAGGTTTAGCTTGCAGTCTGATTCTCGCCGGACTTTCATATGGAGAGCTTCAGGTACCCGTTACCACCAAGAAAACATCATTGAACGACACCGTTACGGTGGTGCAGGAGTGCTCGTAAGAGTGGTGTAATATCCCCCAAGATCAGATCGATAATTTGATACTCAGCATGCCTAGGCGTTGTATGGACTGTATTGCATCGTCTGGGAGACATACAATGTATTAACAATCATACCAACCATGTAATATTGGTTCTTTGGAAATAGGTTTTTTTTTGTAATTTGCTCCAGGGAGAAAAAATCGCTAATTTTTTTAATAATATCAAACATATAGCATCTTTTTTTGCTCTTTACCTTTTGTTTAATAAATAAGGTTTACAAATAAGTCAAATTTGTTTTGCTTCTAACTCTTCCTCTGCCTGATTTTGCATTATCCTTAATTTATGGACATGAGTGTAGTTCGATCCTATCTCTGAAAATTTCCAACATCTCTGATCATTTACTAAGATCTTTTGCTTCCTTTCGTTTGTTCTTGGTCGAATTATTTATTCACTTGTTTTGTCGGGATCATTTTCCTGTATTAATCATTCAGCATTATTTTTCCCCCAAAGGCTCCCATTTATGTCTTTTATATGCTAATTTATTTTAAGGTTTTTTTCCCCCAATTATACTCGCATGACTGCCTATTTTTGAATTCTCATTCAGCTATACTCTCATGGGCTAAAAAGGTTATCTGTCTCGCCTATTGATAATTCGCTTCGTCTTCTCCAGAAATTCTTTACCGTTCGCTTATGTTTTCTCAATGATTTTTAAGTTAATAGATGAAATTTCTTTCTGCATGTTCAACATGCATAGTACTTACAGGTTCCCTTAATAAACATCCTATGGTAAAAATTAGTCTTGATAAACCGTTCTAACTATTTCTTTTTTTTAATAACGTATTATTTAACAGGCAAACATTAACTGAATCTTCACGATTTTTCATATGTATACGTCTTCAAGATCATGGAGCTAATTCAAAGAATAGACGTTTGGATGAACTTCTAAAGTCAGTGACTTCTAGGTCAGCGATTCTCAACCGGAGGTAGGCGCACCACTGGTGGTACGCAAGAGAAAAATGTGTGGTAAGCAAAGAAACAAAAATATTTTCAACAATCAAATTCAAAAATCTGCTAAAAAAAACAGTTCGTAAAAATTTTCGGTGCCGTTTAATTAATAACGTTTAATTTCAGGGCCGTTAATTTAAGAATATTTTTATTAATATTCAGGCTGATATACTTTTTCTGCACTCTAAGTCTGGATTGTGGTTTATATGATACAAGGGCTTTCCTTAAAATTTTCATAATTCTTCCATTACTTTCCACAGCCCATCAATCGTAGTGAATCTGCACTTAGAAAGAGTTCCTTTCAAGAGATTAAAGGAAAAACAGTCCGTAGGTGAAACTTCAGGCGACATTACGGAAATACATTGAAAACGTTTGTATGCAATACCTGTATCAGTCTTCAATTTTTGAAGAAATACAGGGGTACTTTATGAAGTATAATTTATTGGTTTGACTGGATTACGCTTCAGTCTTTGAAAGTCTTTGTGATAAAGACACGGAATTTCTTTTTTAAATATCGGAAGTAAACTAACATTTTCCCTCCCAAACTAACATTCCGCTTCTTATTTTTAACTTCCCACTGTAATAGAAACCTACGACTATCATAAACCTCTTGATAAAATTTTCTCTGTATTGACAGAACCAGGTTCGTGCACGCTTTGTTTTTCGTTTTCTTTATGAAATAGATCTTTTTTTGTTGCAGTCATTTATGTTATAGAGTTCTGTTTAGTTTTACTCTCTTATTTCCTCCAGCATTTCCTCGCCAGGATACAAATTAAGTAGATGAAAGAGACTATTTAAGCTGTTAAAACGAAAAGGTTAGGCAGAGCGGGATTTCGCTAGTGAAGCGTAGGTTTGCTATTTTTTCTTCCAGCTGTTAATTTTAGTATAGGCTACGCAATCTGGCCGTCTAGTTAGCATTTCGACGATGTGGGTTCTGAGGCAGCCTGTTAGATTAAATTGAATTGTGTAGTCAAGCACTACATCTTTACCTTTAAATTAACTTTTAAGTTCTCACCGCAAGTGGTCGGTGTTTTGTGTAAGCACGTAAGTCCGTCCCTTCTGTAAAACAGTTTGTGATAAATAAAGGGTCTTTTACCCTTTCCCTGTCGTGTTCTTACCCTTTCCCTGTCGTGTTCATCTTCACGCCTGTGCGAGAAGTCGCCGGGTGCGAACTTTAAATAGATCTAGTTACCATTTCATGCTCGCAAAATATACTAGATCTCGCAAGGTAAGCCCATGCTTCATCAAGGGTCACAATGGATTCCTATTTACCTTCTGCTAAGTAGTTTTCCATACACGGTTCTACAAACTGTTGTGCTTTGAACCCCATACATCGGTAAAAGTTGGTGAACATTATGATTTTTAGCATTTTTTATGTTGTAAATCTTGGTTTAACATTTTGTTTCTTGCTTCTACAGAAATATTTAAAGAATTTGCAATTGATTTCTTCGTCTGAGGAGTTTTTCTTGTTTCCTTGTTGTATTTAACTTTAAAAACATTAGAAGCACTGCGTACCTTTTTCAGCTTTTCATTTAGAATCTTCTTTCCAAGTTGAAGTAGTGACTGACAGTTCTTCCCTTTCCGATTAATAATATTGCTTCTTTTGCGTTTAGGTATTTTAATGTCATGCATTTCCCAACTTTTTCCAATTGCGGAATAGAAATATTTCTTTTTGGAAAGTACAAAAATATGTCCTTCAATTCACAACTTATTTCTGTGCGAAAGTTTGGAAGCAGAATAAATTTAAAAGTAGCAGGCGGTATTTTTCATTTCAAATAATAAGCTGGGGCCAGACATTTTTATTCCAAAACATTTGCCCTTTTTAATTCTTTATCGAAATCATTCCAAAAGTGTGTAAACACCCTATGTAGAACTCTTTCAGTGCAGGAAACATAATAAAACTTAATAAACATAATAAACATAATATTCTGATTTTCATGTTGTTTTTAATTTGGTATTTTTTTATAGATGCGCATCTATAAAGAATTGTTGTGCGTTGAAGCACATATATCGGTAAAAGCACGATTCAATTAAAATCAAACCATGTCACACCACAGTAACCATGATGTCACACCGCAGTTTTATAGATGTGCATCCTATTTATGGAATTAATATGCAATTTTAATTCTCTCAGACCCGTAAGAATAACACTGCATAATCATGTAATAATAATAATTTAAAATGTCGCTGTTGTGGAAATTTAAACGTTTAGATAAGAAGTTAGATATTATTTTATCATGATAAAATTAACTATAGCATTTATCTTTTCAAACACGAGCTAGCACAAAAATTTTCTATTCCATTAACTAGAAGGTAGTCATAAAAAGCTTCGCCGCTATATGAGCCGTTAGAGGTCTATCCGTTCAACAAATCGAAATGAAATTTCAGATAATTGTTATTTGAATGTATGCTGTCGAAATTGTGATGATTTAAAACAATAGAAATCTCACGGTTACGGTTACAGTGAAAAATATCGAAATTTTCGAGCGGTAAAAACCATAAATGGCGTTGAGACGATACACTTATGACGAAAATTGCCGAAGTAAAACATTTGCGAAGAAGACCATAATCAAGGATCAATGCTGACGCGAGAGAAGAGAGAGAAAATTTTTTGATTGGAATTACAAGTTTTTAACGTGTCCACCTTCGCAGACGATAATGCATTGCATGCGAGATCTTGTTGACAACAACGACAATCGTAACAACAGAGGTGGAATCCGTATAACGTCCCTTTTAATGGCAGCTTTCAATTCTGACAGACCTCGTAGGTCTGATGTATACACCTTAGATTTCGGATAAGCTCAGAACCAGAAATCCATTGGAATGAGGCCGGGGAATTTCAGTATCCACGAAACTGCAAAGTTAAGGGAGATGTGACTCTATCTCCGAAGTGATATTGCAGCGCTTAGCAAACACGTGTGGTGACACATGGAGAAGCACCATCTTGCATCCATAAAATGCCATTAACGACATTTTGGTACTGCAATTCTGGAATTACGTAACTGTGCAATGTTGTTGTATACCAAGCACTTGTGATGGAGAACGTTGTCATGGAGCTGTGGAAGTGACCTCTTGAAAGAAGTACGGAACGAGAACAAATGTGCTTGCGATGTCACACCGCAGTCACTTTAGCTTCGTATAAAGACACTGGTGCCACATCGTAAGGATTTCCGTCAGCCTAATGAACACTTCTACTCTCTATCCCTGTGAATTATGGATGTGCATCAATCAATCTTTTCTCTGTATTGTCACTGGTTTTTCACTATGTTCTTGGCAAATGTTTTACGTTGGCAGTGTTCGTCCTACGTGTATTTTTTTTTTTTTTGCCATTTATAGTTTCTTTGTGGGCTGATCAATTTTCGTAAGAAAAAAGCGTCATTCGAAAATTTCGAAATGCTTTCACTATAACTGTAACCGTAAGACCTCTGTTGTTTTAAATCATAACGATCTCGAACGCACACCTTCAAATAACAAAGTCTGAAATTTCTTTTCGATTGGTTGAGTAGATTCATTTTTTTTAAATTAAGAAAACAGATACAAAATTCTTCGTGTTCCACGAAGTTATTCCGCGAGGCAAGTAAGTAAAAACATATGTAAGTAAAAACTCACAGTGCAAGGAATTCAACAATAAAAACATAAAATCTAGGTTTGGAGAGAGCAAAGAAATATATATATAATATAAATACTATTATAATAAAAATAGTAAAATAAAGCATGAATGATTAAACAATGTTAATACTCCTCTAAAAATAAACCAACTGAAAAATTTTTCGTGAGCACCCTGCATATAAAATTTTCGCTGGATAGCTTAGCTTTCAATATTCAAATCAATAATGCCATGAAAAGAAATGAAATATTTCGATTATATGACAAAAGACCTATATATATATTTAAAATCACAGACATACATCGAAAGGATTATAATGCATTTTCTACCACCTTTCCGCATGCCGTCCTAGTGTAACTGAAAGCACTCTCGACACGTGCTTAGGAGGTCAGGAATTCAATAACTGGCGAGGTCAGTGATGGATTTCTTCAATTTTCAGCATGGACGCAGCCTAATAATTCTGCCATGACGCCCGAGCTAAAATAATAATACGATATAATAATATATGATTACGATAATTCGACTGATAATTCATCTCCACCAGAATCCGTCGATTGAGCCATCTCATGCCCAGCCGCCCTTTAAAAGGAGGAGTCTATATGGTATTTTCTTCCTCCTTTCCGTATGCCTTCGTGGTGTAACTGAAAGCACGCTCGACACGTATTCGTGAGATCTAGAGTTCGAATCCCAATGAGGGCTCTGCACATTTTTAAAATTCCTGCATCAATGTAACCTAATGACTCAACTCATTACTTAAATAAAACGCTAATTCAAACTGTATACTCTCTCTTAAAATCTCTCAAATTTTTTTTTTTTACGGTAACGTGCAATAACATTAGGAATACCATTCCACTAAACTGAAGATTTTCTCCCTTGGTAGGTGTCTATTTTAATTTTGCGTAGTTCTAATATTAAATATCAATTTTATTGGCCGATTTTTCGGTTTATTTGTTCCCTCCGATTATTCAAACATGCGTACATTAATTACCGCTAATACAACTGGGAATTCAGTATATCACAGTTTTTAAAAAGTTTCTTCAGTTATTAATATAGTGAAAAGCCCACCCATGGCCGTGTTGTTAACATCACTGAACACTAGTTGTATCCAGCTTGAAACCAATTTAAAGCCTTTTGTTGAAAGAAAGAAACTGAGTCGGGAAAGGATTACTTCCTCTAGAATTTTACTAATAGCAGCAAGTAGACTAATTGACCTGAAAGCTACTGTATAGAAAGGATCTTTGCTCGGTTTTGTGAAAGAGCACCACCTCTGCTATTTTCATTCCATTAGAAAAATATCCGTATTTCTAGCAAGTTTCACAGAGGGTTAATATAAGGTTTAGAATATCTCTGTTAATAACTTTCATGATCATATTGCTCAGATCATCTGGGCTTTGTGTTAATTATATTTTTTACAGTTCTTCGCATTTATTTTTTGCAGTTAGGATTTATTATTCTTATTGACTCATCCGACCACTGAGATTCTTTTTAAGTACCGGGCTTGACCAACATCGCTTAATAGAAGATCCTTTATTAGAGGTATTTGTTTTGGCGTTTACTTATAATAGACAAAGTTTTATTAGGGATTTTGGTGTGACATGCTTTTTTAAGGCAAGTGTGAAATGCAGTATGGCTGCAGAGTTGCTTACGGCAGAGAGCTACGCAGTAGCTACAAAGCTGTTACTACAAAGCAACTGAGACCCAGTTAGCAAAAGGTTTGAATACAAATAAGCTAGGGATTGGACTAAAAAGTATTAGAGCTTCTGATCACTTGTTAAAAGAAAGATGACGTAGCTATTCTTCAACAGGCTTTGATGGATACACCGCGTCTTCATTCCTCTATATATCAGGGAATTCCGCAACTTGAGAAGAGCATGCTGATTGTCTTTAACATCCCATCAAAAACAGTAGCATAGGTCGTGAAAGAAACTTTTATCGTTATCCTCAGTTGCGGGAAAGGACAAATTTTCGAACGAACATTACTCATATAGCCGGAGGACACGAATAACTGGCTCATAGATATAATTCCAGATAACAAGAGCAGTTGAGGAATTCCAGGCAGAATCCAGTAGATTTTAGCTCATGCACTTACCGAAAGCATAAGAACTTAACGCGGTGCTATAGTTAGTAGGCCATTACAGTAGTCAATGTGTTAAATCAGTCTGCTGTTCAATCTGTGCAAGTGAACAGCTCTTCAGATACTGCATCTCGGGACATAAACAAGAGTTGTATAAAGATCGCAATGCCCAGAAAGGAGTAACCTACAGCATTGATCACGGGACAAACAGGAGAATCGGCCTAACATACAGAAATTCATTAAGAGAACCGCTCAGAATGAATATGAAGCAACAAGTTCCTGAATAAAAGTCTTCCAATTCAATGTCCAAAAGTCCAGAGGGGCTACAATAATGGTAATCCAATTTATGACAGAAAATAAAATTAGAGTTGGTGTCATAGAAGAAATTGGGACAGCGGGGAAGTCTTTCATGTAGGTCTATAAGCGATCAGAAATACATTCCTTTCGCAATCAGGCACAGTTAAATACTATTAACACAAATTTAAGATAAAAATAAATACGGGCGCTATTTCAAGCTTCATAAACACCTTAAAGAAGCGAAAGACAATCTCCCACCCCAGATAGTTACCAGTTATACTCAGCCTCTCTTGATGAAGCTCCAAAAGCTCTTATAGGAAGGATAACCGCAGAGTGTTGTGCAGCTTACAAACTGAACAGAGCACCGTTTAAAACTCTTACCACGTGGTGGTCAAAGGAACCCACCATCTACAAGAAAATTCTTAATGCATATGCTGTCGTCGTATCAGCCGTGACCAAGAACTACGAGAGCTGTATTTCATATTTCTCAAAAGGGAACGTGCCAGATATAAGCTAAACCTTTTCTCTTATCAAATTGCGATGTCATCCTTCCAGCATCTTCCCTTTATCCTGCTTGTACTATCCCCTTACCAGTTAGCTGACTCAGGGCCTTCAGAATTTCTACTTGCTGAGCCTCGTGACGTAGACCCGGCAGTTTCATACTGTTTTATGTGCACTCTGATCTTCTGATTATTTATTTGTGAATTACGCTTTTTTGGAAATTCATTGTTTCCTAGTGGAAACAGAAAAGTTCTGTTGAAATAAAGATGTAACAGGATGGACCCTCTTTAATTAAAATTAAAATTCTTTACAGTATTCAAAGGTTTTAAAATATATAAGAAGGAAACAAAGAAGGGTGAACAGGAAGGCAAACGATTTAGGATTTTATATTATAGCGAGATTTGTTTAATGAAATGATACAAGAGGAGTCACTAGAAGAGAACGACGAGGATAATAAAGATAAAAGTGAAATAGAAATGGTGATGTTGAGGCACTAGATAGTATGGACAGGCTATATACTACATAGAAAGAAAAATTATTTCGAATTTAAAACTTTCATAACTCTGAGTAGTAGTTTCTATATTTCTTACATGAAAGTCAACATGCACTCAAAAAAGGATAACAAAGGTGTCATCCAGAAAAAAATCAGAATAGCTATGTAAAATTTATCATTTATAAGGTATCTTCACCCTTTTTTCTGCATGCCGTCGTGGTGTTGCTGGAAGCAAGCTCGATGCGTATTCGGGAAGTCTGGAGTTCGAGTCCAGCGGGGCATTGCGGATTTCTACGGTTTTCTTGCCTCGGCAAATTGTAAAAAATAAAAGGTTCTTCAAGTGGTGCCTAAAGACAGTGGGTGATAATTTGGCATCACCTGGGTTCATAGGTTTGTAGAGACATTAGGTATTTTTTAAAGCAGGAGAGATGAGAAATGAGCGATGCCCTCAGCGGGACTCGAACCATTGACCTCTCGAATATGCGCCAGGTGGGCTGATCACTACACCATGAAGGCATGCTAAAAAGGCGGAAGAAATACCTTATATACCCCCCTTTTTAAAGGGCGACTGCGGATTAGGAGACCCAATCGCCACATCCTGGTTGTGGAGAATTATCATCCACTACCTTTTAGTTCGGGCACCACTGTAATGACATTAGGTATTTTTTTAAAGCAGGAGAGATGAAAAATGACCAATGCCCTCGCCGAACTCCAACCATGGACCTGTCGAATACGCGTCGAGTGTGCTGACCACTACATCACGAAGACTTTAAGAAGGTGGGAGAAATAACTTATATGTTATATATAACTTTTTGAAGACAGATACTCATGTCTAAGATTAGAGAAGATGCATTCCCGTTCTCAAATCTCACGAATCTCATAAAAATTCCGAAAATTCGAAACTTTGCATTCTTTTCACAATCAGAAGCTTTGGAATCCTAATCTAAAATATCATTAACCATTTTATTCAAAACTTAAGGCAGGTTAGTATTCAGTTTTTTTACTCTTAAAATGAGTGTACAATTAATCTTTCCTTTGCACTTACTTTTGGCAGTAATTGTACTTTTGTTACATAACAGATTCGTTTTCAGTCAATACACCAATGTACTAGATTTTAGTAATATGTATATTGCAAAACATTGTTGTGTAGCATTTTATGGAAAGAAAACAAGGCAAAATTTTTTAAAGCCTTGAGAAATCCTACAGCTGTTAGATTTCCTATATTCTTCAACGCATTAAAGGGAAAGAAAAACTTGTGTTGAGAATAAGTGGGAAAAATGTGGTTGCTAAGCAATTAACGGTAAAAGACAGCTGTGCGTCTTGCAAAAATAGTAACCCAGAAATCTCGTATAATTTTTAGCTAACTTGTAAAGAAACTTGAGTTCCTTTTATCAGACCTTAACTCCAGATGATTAATTACGTATTTTACGGGTTGGGAATGAAGATACCATTGAAATATCTTTTTTTGTTTTCCTAAGAATATGTTACTTGGAAAACACATAATAAATGTCAGAGGATTTTATATTTTGATTCATATTGCCTGATAGAGGAAATGTGTCAAATAATTTCAAAAACCCCATTTGACACCTGATGGTTTAATATGTCTAATGTTGCATGGGAGAGCCTTCCGAAAAGAACGTCAACATTTATTAACAATAAAAATGTAACACTAATCAAATAATTGAGGATATATTATTAGCAGGGTCGACGCCAGAGCATGTCAACTGACGCAACTACACCAGGCACTTAGAAGGCAGCAGAATTGTCAATTCACGGAATTTGCACCGGGCGACGAAAATTCTAGCGCCGGAGGCATCTAAGCCTTCTTCGTCTTGCCCCTTTTAGCATCCTGCCTACCACTGCCTATTGGGACGTACAAAAAGCCCTCTAGCCGAGAGGCTAGGAAATTAGATAACAACCCCTTCCGTCTGAATTCGCTTACAACAAAATTTAAATTCAAGAACCATTTAAGCAAACAAAAGAAAAAATTTCAGCAAAATTTGCATTCAAGAAACTACTTAAAATTGCATGAAGAAATTCTCAAATAAAGAATGTTATTTTCAAATAAGATGTTTATTTAATGAAGAATTCTTAAATAAGATATTTATTAAACGAAGAATTGTCAAATAAGATTTTTAATCAATGAAGAACTCTTAAATAAGATGTTTGTATTACATCAAAATACAAAGCAACAAAATTTTTCACAATCACTTGATATACAAACACAAATTACATTTTTAACATTCTAAATAAAATGATTCAAATATCAAGCTTTTAAAATATAAATAAACTTCCTCAGAAATATTCGTACGAGTGCTCACAGTATCACACAGTAACTTACTCTACAAACTACTAAGAATGTTAAACAAAACGCAATGCAAAGGGCATCTAAAGAGAAAGCTAATCGGATTTCACGCTCAACTCGCAAGAATAACAATAGCAGCTATCTAAACAACTGAGAGCAGATGCTCTGTCTTCGGCCTTAAATAGTTTTCAACCAGCCGCGAGATATTTCTAGCACTTTCTGCTTCTCGAAATTACTGGAAAACAGTACGAAGGTGGAGTTACGAATTCAGCTAACCTAGTGGTCAGTTACACTTATTCAATTTCAATACAAATTGCCGATTACCCACTTACTCAATGCTAAATGCGCGTGCCTCTGTATTCTTGCTTTTTTGGCATAGCTTTCTCTTAAAAATTTGTCTTACGCTACATTACATAGGAAAATACAACAATTTAAATTATAATTCTACTAAAATTACCTATCTAAGTACAATATGTAACAACATATCCTAAGTCGCTTCGAGACATGAAAAACGCAATCGTCAATCGGCCCAACAAAAGGAGAGGTGTAGAACTGTCGCATTTTTTTTTTTTTTTTTTCATGCAGAGTGTATTTCTTTGCATACACGTCCCACCAGTGACCGAGTGATTAAGACAGTTGAATTCTGAGAGTTTGACGCTAGTCGAATCCCAGGTGAATTGGCTGGCTGCATAGATGGTTTTCCGTAGTTTTCTTCATGAAAGTTTTTCAGGAAGCTATCCTTCCATGTAGGAGGATAGCCCTTGTGTGCTTTGCTATATTCAAATAAACTAACCTTTGCATATATTCTTTCTGTTTGAAATGTATCATTCCAACTCTTTATCCAAATAGTATTCCTGCCAACAATGTTTTACCTTAAATTCTTAGAGTCTATAAAACGCATCTGAGAAGAGTCTGTCTTTTGTTTTGCTTCATTTTAGAAATTGATGTCTATATGAATTCGAATAAATATATAATTTTATATGACATTCTTTTTATTCATTCTCTTAACATTTTGTGTGCTACGAAATTCATCTCATCCATTCATCTTCATTATACACGAAAAATTTCAACTGTAAAGCATAAAATTTCAGTTCGCTTTTAGCTCCATTTTGGGAAATTCAGTATACTGTGCTGATTACTATCCAACATAGCTTATCGAGAAATACTTGATAGTTGCCTTTTTAATTAATATGATTAATTTAGATATGATAGGGACTGTTATGGGAGCGGATCAATATCGAAGACCATTTGCATAAAATTGCATTTAATGTTAGATAATGTAGTGAATGTGAAGTAATATATAAAAATGAAGCATATGAAAGAAAATATATGAAAATAAAACAAACGTCTTAGTAATTTAAATTAGTGTGTTTGAAATTTTACTTTGGTTTTTAATTTTAACCACCAGAAAACTTTAATAATCTGTAATAAATATTAAATACCGTAAGTAATATTGGCTCCACTGCGGCGGCAGAAGTGACGTTACAGGTCACGTGACCGGAAGTCCCGCCATTTTGTTTGAGTGAAGTTGAGTTTTTTCGAAGTGGAAGTAGAAGTGTTTGTTTTGAAAAGTGGAAGTAGAAGTGCATGGGGATTTTAGGATTTAGGTTTTTTGGGTGGCAAAGAGGATTTTTTGGAAAGTTTCGTGGCAGCGATAATATTTTTCAAAGTTTTATTTTGTGGCAACGGTCTTTTAAACCACGTGTTTCGAATAAGATCAGCTTTATTTGATTATTTAATCTATTTAGAACGTTAGTTTTTAATTATTTGTTCTTTTAATTATTTAATACGTCATTACTTTTAATTATTTAATCTGTTATTATTATTAATTGATTTTATTACTTAATATAGTAATTTTTAATGAAACAGAATTGCACGGATTTTAAAAAGCTGGGATCGAACTCGCCATCTGTGGCATGGTAAGACCTGAGTGATACCACTAAGCAATTCTTTCGTCCCTTCAAACCTCTTCAAACAGAATATAGTTTATATAGTTTAATTGAAACATTAAATTTCTTACTTTTAATGCTACTAATACTTAATAGGCTGTACTCACAACTATTCCTACAAACGTACTGCACTAATTAATAATGATTATATTAACTTTTTGGAACACATCGCGGATTCCCTTTTACACGTTTTACTTTTATTCAAAGGGTTCGCCATACTATGTCTGACAAATGTAAATTTTAGACTTTGCATTTACACAATTTTCTCATATTTAACTTTTATCCTGCTTTTAAAACATATTCAAGTTGCATTTCTGATTCCTTTTTCTAAAAGTTAATACAGAGTTACACAAGTTTTTTTATTGTAAGGTCTACTTGACTTTGAATTAAATCTTATATTTCAAAATTAATAAATTTTCATGACATAAAATCTACTTAATACATGAGCATTTCAAAGCAGTTTAGTTCAAATACATACGAAGCAATACTAAATTTCTTATTATTATCTACCCCAGCTTAGTTCAAATTTTTACAAAAAGTATTTCATTTCTTATTACTTTTCGCTGCAGACATTTATATTGTTACGAATTTCACATTTATTTGGCTATTTATTTAGAATTGTAATTAGATTTGCTTCATGTTGCCTTAGCAACGCAGACGATTTTTGAAGAGAAAGCTACGTCAAAAAAAAATAGCAATAAAAATAAAAGAGCGCGTACATTTAATGCTTAATAAATAAATATCTGGTAATTACTGTTTGTAATTAGATTTGCTTCATGTTGCCTTAGCAACGCAGACGATTTTTGAAGAGAAAGCTACGTCAAAAAAAAATAGCAATAAAAATAAAAGAGCGCGTACATTTAATGCTTAATAAATAAATATCTCGTAATTACTGTTGCCATCCAGAAAAATCTAGAAAAATCGTGATTGTTCTACTGATAATTAAAAAAGCTTATAAAAGCCGTGGTGAAACACCTCATCTCAGTTAGTTAGTTAGTTGTTGTTGTTGTTGCTGTTATACTTAACTGCTGTTATACTTAACTGCTGTTATACTTAACTGCTGTTATACTTTAGTAACAACTGTTGTTGCTGTTATACTTTAGTAACCCCCAGATACCGTTGTGTGTTGTCCGCATCACGCGGCAAAAATGCCAATGTAACTGATAAGGCGAGGGTTATTAAGAAAGGTGAAGTGATTGCAGAATGTACCCC
>KK113554.1:1087-23318 GCA_000611955.2 Stegodyphus mimosarum | reverse complement strand
CTTTGATTTCAGCAACTTTCGTTTCATCCGCTTCAACGTCTAAATATTTATCAAGTTCTTTGGTCGCAAACACAGCTTCAACACGGCGCTTAAACAGAGAAAAGTTTTTACCGTTAAACGGCTCAACACAATACTTTGTGTTCTCATCACGTGCTGCCATTTCAAATTTCACTTAACGCGTGATTCCGATCCAAACAAATAAATGCCACAAGACAAATATAAATGCTTCGCCTCTAGCGTGTTCAATGTCAGAACCACCCTCTGCTGTAAAGATTTAAAAGGTAAATCAGAGGCCGATGATAATTAAGTAGAGGTTTTATTAAAGGATGGAATTAATCACGCACATGGCATAGCACACTTCTACATACCCATACCTGCCAACCTCTAAAGATAAAAGTTCAGAAAATTTCTCCCCCGAATTCAGAAGATTTCTCCAAAATTCAGAAGAACACGAAGAATTGATATCATGCTTTGATATTAAAAAAATAACAATTTATACAAATAGAAAAAAGAGAATTGTACTTACATTAGTAAATCTCAATTAAGTAGTAACTAAAAAATTTATTAGGAAACATAAAACAAGAGCTTAATGTTACACAAAAAAATTATTGCAATGAATTTAGAGTGCATTTTTTGCTTTAGCCATGAGAGCAACCGAAAAGTCCAGAACTTCGATAAAGAAAGTCCAAAAGTTTTGGGGTATCTTTTGTGGTAGTAGCGAGAGCATTTGTACTACCTTTTCTAACATTTTTAAAATCATTAATGAAGTAAAGGGAAATGTTCGGAGAATTTCCAATTTTGAGCGCACTTAAAAGCATCGAGCAGAACGAATGCGGTTAGAAGTCAATAGCTAAAAGTGTTCGTGTTGTTCAATATGTAGTGAGCTATATTTTCTTACATCGTATTTTATTGATTGATGTGTTGCTCTAGTTATTCATTCTGCCTTTCAATTGTTGTGACTTATCACTGTACTTAATTTCTGCTCACCAAATCGATAACTCTACGTCTTGCTGCGAGTGATGATGTTTTTTTAGAGATGCATTTTCGGAAAAGCAAATTTTGTATTCTTTACGAATTTGCACTTCTTGTTACAGAAGCTTTTAATCATCATAAAAAATTTCGTTGTGACATGTTCTCAATTACCCAATTTCTCGATGAATGTAGGTCTTGATGACTCTGTACTCCGGTGATGTACAAATACTGAATTAGATACGATGGTTCAACTCCCTGTTGTCCGTCTCCCATCACCGCATCGCAGATGTCAATCAAAATGATTTCGTTCGCTGACTGAAAAATCGCATATGCAATGCATACGGACGGTACTAATGGAACGGGACTTTATATTTTCAGTTTTGGGATAGATATTTTTTAATTTATTCAGATAATGCTTGAATACAAACTCTCAGCAGCGGAAAATGTAGAAAACGAAATTGTACTGTCCCTTCAGGAAAAAGGTAAGTATGTTCAGTCTAAGTTAAAAAGGCAACGCGAAGATATAAAACGAAAAGATATTTATTTACTCCCTGCTACCTGCCTTGTTTCTATGGGGGATTCCGAGCATGGACGCCGTGAGTGAAGGTTGCTCGTATGACGAGCTCCCGGCAACACAGCAGATAACTGGGAATTTTTGCGAAAATAATGTTGATATCGATATTGATAAGTGTGATATTGGGGATCAGGCTCCCCCTGTGCAATCTACTTCACCAGAGGATGAACGTATGGGACTTATTATTCAGTTTTATGACTTAAAGATGCAGTTTGAAGCGATACAGAGGCAGAAGAGCTTCATGAAGCGGACTCCGACACCCCTGGATACTCTTGGATATGAGAAATTGGACCAAGCTGGTAGGAGTCTTTTCTCTAAGATCAATGACATTGCTAACTTCCTTGACGTGCCAATTTTCCACCTTCCCGCGACCAGGGAAGAATTTCTTAAACTTTTAGAAACCGAGCGCTTAGTCAAGATGGCGGCCGCTCAATCGGCAGAAGATCCCCCAAACCACGAGGAGAAACCTGCTACGCACAAGGTGCGGGGGAAACCTGTCCAGACGACTTCAGCGCGCAAGCGCAAAAACCAAACAATTGATTCAGAGGGTTTTATCACCCCGTCAAGCAGGAAACAGGGCAAGGCGCCCATTATTGTAGATTTAACTGCTGATTTGGCTATCCATACTAACGTAAACAAACAGACAGTTCCAAATACTAAATTGTTAAAAAATGCTACTCCTTCCAAGGAGAGGAACAAATATGAGAAAATTAAAAATTCTTTCATTAATGATAATGTAAATTCTGTTGTAAACTGTGATAATAATTCTAATGGTACTAATGCAAATAATAAGTGCAATATGACTAATGTATGTCAAACTGAGGGAGAAAATTCCGAGCAGGCACGGAACGTTCCCTCCCCACCGCAGCCAGAGATTCCTGCAATTCATCTCAAAAGCAGCAAGAACTGGAAGATACAAGTGTCTTTTTTGAGAGAAATTGCCCCAAATTTACGGAGCATTCTGACTGGACCTTACTTGAAATTACTTGTTCAGACAGAGCTGGAGTTCAGGGAGGTCACCCGCTGGATGAAGCAAGACGGCATCCAGTTCAAGACTTTTGATCTAAAACAAGACCGGCCAGTCAAAATTGTAATCAGAGGCCTCCCTGTTGAAACAGAAATCGGGGACATCAAAGAGGAAGTTGAGGCGATGGGTTTTAAAGTGCATCGCATCGTTCGGCTGACTCGGCCTGGCTCCAGACATCCTATGCCACTTGTATATTTACAAGTTATCCCACACCCCTTCCTCGATAATCTGTTTCCCGTCACTGACATGTGGGGCACAGAGATCAGTATTGAGCGTTATCGCGGCCGCAAGGGCCCTACTCAATGCTTTCGGTGCCAGGGCTTTTTCCATTCTTCGGAACTCTGCACCCTTCCAATCCGTTGTGTCAGATGCTCTGGACCCCATTGGGCACGTGAGTGTCCCAAAGGTTTAGATGTACCTGCTACTTGCTGCAACTGCGGTGGAGATCACCCAGCATCATATAAATCTTGTCCCCGTTACCCAGGTAATAAACGGACCCGTGGTAAAAATTCCACGCTTAAGACTAGGGCAGCTGCTCAGACAGCCCCCCTCAGGGTTCTACTAAGCCCCCAGCAACAGCTGAGACAAGACGTCCCATGCCTGCTCCTTCAAGCAACGTCAGCTCACCATCTTATGCACAGATGGTGAAGAACACCACAGAGCACGGATTCAAATCCACGAATCCAAGACTGCCGGTTGCAGAAGCCCCTGCAGCCCCAGCAGTATCAGCCACAGCAGAGTGTAGCACAGATTCTGAAGATGTCTTCTCTTCTACACTAAAATGCTTAATTGAAATCTCCCGCGACCCCGCGGTAGATAAGCATATTCTGCTATTAGCCTTCAAAAAAGCAATGCCTAAACTCAGGCAAGCAGATGCTTTAATGAGGGCATTTTATTTGTATGAAAGCTATGTTGAGCTTTCAAACTAATTCGGCATTTTTAGACCCATGTCTTCTGTTTTTCAGTGATGAACCTATATTTAACGGCCTAAAATTCAATTGTGTACAAAACAGTTCAAATTCCAACAGAGAACTGATCATTGGAACCTGGAATGCCAATGGCTTAACATCAAAAATACACGAAGTTCGTGATTTTGTAGTAGAGCATGATATTGACGTGTTCTTAGTCCAAGAGACTCACCTTACCCCAGGGAATACTCCCAAAATTGGGAATTATGACATTTATAATACTGACAGGGTGTCACAGAGCAGAAATCCCAGTGGTGGCACTTGTATCTATGTGAAGCGTTCACTAAGGCATCACTTGATACCGTCCCCTGATTTAAATATTTTGGAAGCGACTATTATCAAAATTTTCCTTCAAAATTCTCCCCCGCTGACAATAACTTCAGCATATTTACCTCCACAGTCAACAGCACGTGGAAGACCAACTTTTCCTGTCAGTGATTTTGATAAACTTTTAAATGTTTCAAATCATCTAATAATTGCTGGTGATCTAAATTCACGCCATACCGCATGGTTTTGTCCGAATAGGAACAGGTATGGTATTAGTCTAAATTCATGGTGCCAGAGTAACCATGTACAGATCATAGCTCCTACCCTCCCGACTTATTACCCTGCAAGAGGGTCCCCCGCAGTTCTAGATCTGGCTGCATTTTATAATATACATTTTCGGCATGATATTAAAGTGATTCAGGACTTGGATTCAGATCACTACACTGTTTTGATTACCTTAGATATTCAAAATCGATACTCAAAATTAGAGGACCAAGTCTCAACAAATTGGGACCATTTTAGATTTATTTTTTAAAAAACAGCACTCCCTCCCATCAAAATTTCCAGCAATTCGGACTTTGACAGGTATATTAAAAATTTGGAGTCTTTACTAAAAGAAGCGAGAGCTGCGGCTTCAAAACCACTTAAACATCCGGGTGTCAGGCTCCCACCTGAGACTAAATTCAAAATTAAGCAGCGCAACTACTTGCGAAGAATTTGGCAAAGGACACGCGATCCCAATATCTGTGCCCAATTTCGCAAGATACAGAACGAGATAAGGACTGAAACCCGCTTATTAAAACAAGCGGAGTGGAAAACATACATTGAGTCCCTAACGACTGAAGACAATTGAGGACAAATCGATTTGGCGCGCAGCCGCCCGATTACGCAAACATAAATCTCGCATTCCGCCCCTTCAAACGGCCGATGGCGCATAGATGGCCTACACAGACTCAGAAAAGGCTGAGGTTATTGCTGACAGCCTTGCAACACAATTCACTCCAAACCACGACTCCTACTGTAACCGACCGGTTACACAGGGGCGCATACAAGCACGGGTTAAAGATTTTTTAACACAACCCATCACATCTGAACTCCGACCTACGGATCCTACTGACGTTATGGTTTTCATTGATAAACTGAAACCTAACAAGGCACCTGGCATAGATTCTATGTCGAATCGCATGATCAATAACTTCCCCCCAAAGTTTATTATATGGACTATTGTACTTATTAATTTAATTCTCAGGATAAGCTATTTTCCCGACTGCTGGAAAATTGGAGCAGTCGTTCCCATTCCAAAACCGGGACAAAATTTAAATTTCCCGTCAATTACAGACCCATAAGTCTGTTATCTTCTCTCTCAAAAATCTATGAATTTGTCCTACTTAATCGCCTGAATGAATTCTGTCGGGATCAAAATTTATTACTCCCGGAACAATTCGGCTTTCGACCTAAACACTCCACGTTACACCAGTTACTCCGTGTAGTGGAATTCATTCACGAAGGCTTTCGTAAGCGAGAGAAGACTGGTATAGTCTATTTAGACGTTGCCAAAGCCTTTGACAGGACTTGGCATGACGGAATTATACACAAGTTCATGCGGCTTGGTTTCTCGGCTCACCTTATTAAAATTATTAACTCGTACTTGACAGGACGCAGTTTTCGCGTGAGAGTTAACCACGAATTCTCCTCTCCCCGCCCGATCTATGCCGGCGTAGTCCAAGGTAGTCTCCTAGGACCTTCAATCTTTAACCTATATGTAAATGATATTCCTAAGGCCCCAAATATCGATCTTGCATTATATGCAGACGATACAGCCATCATTTCACAACACTCCAACACCCTCCAGGTAATCTCGCAATTACAGAGTTACCTTTCAGCCTTAGAACTCTGGCTTGGTCTGTATAAAATCAAAATTAATGTCGCAAAATGTGCTGCCACTATGTTCATCCGAAGAAATATCCCAAGTCTACCTAATTTAATACTCTTCGGTGAACCCATTCCCTGGGTGTCTTCGTATAAATATCTAGGTGTTTTACTAGATTCCAAATTAACTTGGCAGTTTCACATTCCGAAAATAATAGCGAATGCAACAGCTGTCAAAAGCAATTTACGCTCCTTTTTCGCTTGGAATAGCGACCTGTCACTTGATAACAAGACCCTGCTCTACAAATCTATGATAAGGCCTGTTTTAACATATGCATGCCCCATCTGGGGCCCATCTGCACTGACTAACAGAAAACATGTTCAAATTTTTCATTAAAAATTGCTTCGGCAAATACTTAAAGCTCCGTGATTCGTAAGGAACGAAGAAATTCATAACGATCTCAAAACTACGCCCATTAATCGCTTTATACAACGACTTTCGGAAAACTTTTTCAAAAATATTCAACATGTTGCTAATCCTGTGCTACATATGCTACCCGTATATGATACTGCAGTTGCTTCTTCCCGGAAAAGGCCGCGTGCGGTCCTTAATCCGGAATATTCAATTATCCCATTGAAACGGGCTAGGTATGAGCACACGGACGTCCATGTGAATAACTACCTCTCGTTCCTTAATCCCCCCCGCCTCTAGAGTTCTTTAATGCACACAGCATTAACCTGAGGAACCACCTTTTTTAAAGTTTCTTTAACAAGAAACATCACAGTCTAAGAGGACTGAATTAATATTTTAAAATAAATTCAAGTAATGAGACTTAAACTTTATTTCTTTAAAGAAACAAATAACTCTTTTTATTCTACTTATCAGTTATAGCGTGCCGTTGAGAGTGCACATGAACTTGAAATTCACTGATAAGATTCTTATCTTCCTTTAAGAAGGAAATCTTTCAGACGTTTAACAACGTCATTTTGGAACCTTTAAACACCGCATTGAATAGCGGTCCAAAGCGAAAACTTCTCCCTCCCAGCTGATCATAGCAGAACTACTTTTTCAACCTGTAACCAGGTCCCCTCCTCCCTCCCTCCCAAAGGACGCGTAGCGGAAAGGGTCTTTAAAGATCCCCCCCTACGTATTCTTTACGCTGACGGTTGCTATTACACGATTATCAAGGTTCAAGGAAACTTCACCTTTTATTTTTCTAGTCAAAATTTTTATGATGACTGCCCCTATTCTACATTATTCTGGCCCTTATTTAGGCTCAAAATTAAGACCTTCATGAGTTTTTACCTTTTTTCTCAATGCGAAGGCATCTTTTCCAAGTCTTTCGGCTTACCAAATTTTTACCGTATTACACAATCCCCTCTTTTTGATGATATAAATTTCTGAGATGATGTGGAGGTAAATGCGTAATTGCCTATGAACTCCGTAAATTGCACGTCCTTGATCCTTGATCCTGCGGGGTCTAGCTTTTCGTTGAGAAGCGTGCTGCAGAACTTTTCCATTCAATTTGGCAGCACCTAGGATACATTGTTTATGTTGTCCTCTACGAAAAGTATAAGGTTCATGTAAGTCATTGCTCTGTTCGATCGTTTAAGTTGTATTAAGATTGTTCTATTAGATCTTATTTACTATCATTAACATGGGTGGCGGACATCATGGTCCACCTGAAGTCCCTGATTACAGAATATACAAAGTAGAAGATATTCCCCAGCTTATGAAAACGAAACGAATGCTTGCCCAACATGGGTTGTCGGACCCTTGGCTACGGTTTGTTATTTTTTATTTCATATTTTATGTCGAATGTATTGTTTGATTGTAAAAAATACATTTATGGGTATTCTGTATATTTCCATTGTGAATATTTAATCGTTTCCTTTGTTATTTGGATAGTTTACATCGGTAAGATCTATGAAGCGTTGATCAGCAGTTTTACCTTGATAAATATATATTTGAATATTCTTTTCCTTCTGTTAAAAAAAAAAATTCGGATTTTCACTTTATTTTTATGAATTTTTAACAATCAATAGATAGAAACAATTTCGTATAATTAGTGAAGTTTTCGGAGAAGTTTCGAAGTTTCGGATGCTTGTTCGCGGAAAAAAATATGGCGAGAGGGAGTGAATGATAATCAGAAACACGAATATTATGTTTTTTTTTGTGCAGTGCATTTATAAAATAAAAAAATAAGTATGGAAAAAATATAATTTATTACTAAAAAAAGTTGGTAAAAGTTAACTTTGTCAAGAAAAGGGTTCATTATTACAAAGATCTCATTATTAGATGATTATTTCACTTCCGTTAAGCTTAATATATTGGGTGAAAATGCGCTTTAGCCCACTGCTTGGCGATGTTTTGAAAATCGCCAATTCGGCGCGTTTCTGTGAAACGTCTTTGCAATTGCAACCTTCCCGACACGCTCCGCGAAAACCTATTGTAAACAAAACATAGAATTCTAAAGCATAAATTAGTATGGAAACTGTTGCCACAAAAAGATAATAAAATAATATGCAAAACGAACATTATGATCATTAAAATATTTGTCAGTTAGGTTTAAATTAATTATTTACATTTTATGTTGTAATACTTACACATTTTATGCCGTTACATAACCTTCCCGACACGCTCCGCGAAAACATAACCAAAATGGCATCGAAGAAAGAAGGAATTTTTTTTTAAAAGGGCATTAAAATTACAAACGATACCATGTACACACCGTTCCGTTTTAACTTAAAAAAAATATCTGCGAATTGCACAATGTAGGCAACGTACACAAATGAACAAAATAAGCTAAAATAACGAAAATAAATTACAAGGAAAGGCCATGTGCACAGCGTTCCTTTTAAACTTAAAAAAAACTTCAGCGAATTGCACAATGTAGGCAACGTACACATGTTATACGGAGTTACCCATGTTGGCTCGTTTATTGCTCATTCAAAAACAATCGCCGCCAAGCAGTGGGCTAAAGCGCATTCCAACCATATATTGTTTTCCTTGTTAATTTTAATACAAATTTATTTTCGTATATCACGTTTAATCAGCTAATTTTACATCCGTATGCTTAATATATTGTTTTCTCTGCTAACCTAAATTTATGTCATTTATTATTTAACTTATTTTGATTATATGCACTAAATATCACGTTTACGCGACTTACTTCCATGTAACCGAACGCCGCTCATCGCCGACGTCCATCAACCGTTGCTGAGCTTGGCGAGTAAAACTGCAACGGCGCCAGCGTGTTCTTTGCCGAAGCGCCAACGGGTGCTTTGCGGAAGTGCTTCTAAAAACGTGGAAAATATGTTGCCTAATATTGTTTGCCTGATAAGTGTGCTGCATAAAAATTCTTCAAAATCTTCAGATTAGTTTTCCCATAATTCTTGATTATATCATTTATTTGTGACCAGTTACTATTATTGCTTTAACCTATTTTTCCATGCTTCCACCTGCATCTCGCTCCAGACAATTATTTTTTCCTTTCATTGTCTTTGGATCTGGGTGAAAATGCGCTTAAGCCCACTGCTTGGCGATGTTTTGAAAATCGCCAATTCGGCGCGTTTCTGCGAAACGTCTTTGCAATTGCAACCTTCCCGACATGCTCCACGAAAACCTATTGTAAGCAAAACATAGAATTCTAAAGCATAAATTAGTATGGTAACTGTTGCCACAAAAAGATAATAAAATAATATGCAAAACGAACATTATGATCATTAAAATATTCATCAGTTAGGTTTAAATTAATTATTGAAATTTTATGTTGTAATACTTACACATTTTATGCCGTTACATAATCTTCCCAACACGCTCCGCGAAAATGTAACCAAAATGGCATCGAAGAAAGAAGGAATTTTTTTAAAAGGGCATTAAAATTACAAGCGATACCATGTACACACCGTTCCGTTTTAACTTTAAAAAAAAATCTGCGAATTGCACAATGTAGGCAACATACACAAATGAACAAAATAAGCTAAAATAACGAAAATAAATTACAAGAAAATGCCATGTGCACAGCGTTCCTTTTAAACTTAAAAAAAATTTCAGCGAATTGCACAATGTAGGCAACGTACAAACAGTCAGCCATGTTGGCGGATATACGGAGTTACCCATGTTGGCGCATTTATTGCTCATTCAAAAACAATCGCCCGCCAAGCAGTGGGCTAAAGCACATTCCAACCTGGATCTGTCTTTCTAAATGTATTACACTTTTGGAAGTACTTCCCCAAAGAACTCGGTAAATATAAAAACCGCCAACAATGGCGATAAGAGTTCAAACCTGGTAACTCAATCGAATTACATGTTCGTATATAGCAATCATTCCTCTCATGTTGTTTTTGGTTACTTACATAATTTTGCATGTTGTAGCATCACACTCATTGTTCGCCTTTGTACATACGATTTATACATACATACGCCTGTGTACATATGAATAAGAGAATTATTCACTATAATGTTGTATGTTTTCTGAATTTTCTAACAATGAATAAATGGAATTATTTTTGTTTAATTAAGGAACGTTTTGAAGACAGATGTTTGTCTGTAGTGGTGACTCTCAGAAAGATTAATGCCTTCATTGAAAACATGTACACAGCAAATAACAGATCAGCAGAGATTCTGATGCTGATGCAAGGGAGCAACTCTATGACTGATGAATGACAAACATGTTCATTCTTATGTATGCACAAATTTCGTTAATTTGACAAATGGTGCACATACCAGTCTAAAGAATCAAACAAGTGGTCTCTTAAAGAAAAATTATAGAAAAAGTGGTTTTCACAAGAAAAATCTACTTCATTACATACCCAAATACCTATTTTGGTATGAAGATAATAGCAAGATCTATTCATGGAAATTTTAAACCCAATTAAAGATCCTTTAGGGTAATATGTCTCCAATTTACTTAATGACTTAATTTAAAAAAAAGGGGGGTGCAATGTCCTTTTTCTGGGGCATAAAAATCTAAAAAATAAAATAAAATAAAATATACTAGATATAAGTACATAGGATTTTTAAAACTCTTTTATAATAATAGAATTAATTAGAAATATATTTCCATAACTAACATATACTTTGTTCTTTTATGCTAATCTTTAACATCATGCTTTTTTACCTACCGGAATTTAATTGTATTAAATAGCATGTTTAACAATCTAATTTTTAATTGCATATGCTTAATATCATGCTTTTCTGATAGTTTAATTGCACTAATTATCATGTTTAACAAACTAAATTAAATGTACGTGTGTTTAATCAGCTGCATTGGCTATACTTACGTACTGATATTTTTAAAATTTTTATAATGTATGTAAGTATATATCTATGTATTAGCTATATGTAACTTACGTATGATTAATATCATGTTTAAAATGCTAAATTTACTTATATATGCTTTATATCATGTCTTAATTCAAAACTGTATTGCATATTATTGTTAGCGAATGTGGCTACAAAAAAAACCTTGTCGTCAATGCGTTCTCTGTGGAAGCACCAGTGAGCTCTTTGCCAAAGAAAACCCATGCTTTTGTCACATAACCCAAATTCTCTTTGCATTTTTACTGAATAAGAAATTGCACTACTTCCTTATTATTCGATCTCCTGTTTTTAAATTACACCAAGATTATCAATAAATTACCGATACAAGTCATCTTCAAATAGCTTGATTATGATAATTTATAGTTTGTATGTAATAAGATGTTCTAGTAAACCATGTACTATTTTTCTGTATAAATATTAATAATTCATGATCAGTCATACTTCTGCTGTCATGAGGAGAGCTCTAAGTAGTACACGTATTAACATATTTTCCTTTTTCAGAACAAACAAATAAAAAAATGTTAAAAATGCTTCTTGTACCAAGAAGAGAGGAAAATACTATATCTTTCTTTCAAGAAAGACACATTTTACTTCACAGTATTTTCATAAATGACCATTAAATAAAATTACTTTCAGTGAAAACATTTGAAATGAAGAAATTTCAAGGAAAGGCTTATGTTTTAACAGCTTGTTTAACGGTTTCAGAAATTTGTAACAGAGCAGCAATTTATTTACTGTTGGGCAGAACTACTACATTCAGTTAAGTAGTAAGAGAAGCAATTCAGCCTTTGTAAAAATACAGCTATTGTCTGGAATAGTTTTACAAGAGAGGTGTAATCTCTACATCTATAGGATAAGCAAATATATTACTTGGAAAATTCATGGGCATAAGTAAAAATCTGTTCATAGAAGGATAAAACATAGCAGGCATGCTTCTTCTACAATACTAGGTACCTAGACAGGCTATGTTGAGAAACTGGTGAATTCTTTCTCATTTGGGTTCCAGGTAGAGAGGCAACCATACTCACAGTGAAAATTGTTGACTATGTACTAGAGGGATAGGCAATTTATTCAGACTGTTAAAAAGCGTATAAAATAAAGAATCTGGAAAAGACATTTTACTGTGACCCATAATTTTCATTTGGTTGATCCAGCAACAGCTGCTCATACACAAAATGTTGAAAGACTCTGGCATTATGTAAGTGGTAGAATAAAAATCAGTGGGGTGCAGTTCATCATCATCTTAGTCTTATATTGTGGAGTTCATGTGGTGAAAGTCGTTGGCAGAAGGAAATACTTTCATGAATGGGCCCATACAAAGGAGTACCAAAAGGTCTTTTAAAGAGGATAGCATATTAAATACTTTTATGAAATGCCCAGCCACAGTAAGATAGCTTCCTTACAAAGCAGCTTTAGGGTTGCCAGAAAATGGCAAGGGAAGGCAGGGTTGCCTGATCTAAACCCTGGTATAAAACTTAATGAAAAGCCTGAAATTGAAATTCATTATGAACTTTAGTTTACTAAATTTAAAATTGTTATGTCGTTAATTTGTGTATATAACTTGTAAATCGTGTAAATATTTGTTTCTTTTATATTTTTAATCTTATTTGTGTATGTGTTTTACTACCATTTGTTTGTATTGAATTTGGCTTCTGACCAAGGACTGTGCTGCTCAGGACGTACAGTACTTGGGAGGAGGCAGTGTTATGAAAAATCCAGCCAGATAAAGTGGGTTTAGGATTGCCAGAAATGAAGATGGCATAGTGAAGGCAGAGCTGCCTGATTTGGCATGAAATCACTCATTTGGCTACAAAATTCTTGATATGCCATAGACGGAGTGAGAACATTCGAGAATGAATTCTTACCGATTTGCCCCAGAATGTTCTCAAAGGCAGGCCAAAAGCTATATGAACCCTGCCTGTACACAGAGTAGCAGTACCATGTGATTGTATCACCAAGTCTGTCTTGAGTGTGTTGAGCTCCGAGAGCGATCAACGAAGTCAGGAGCTGTATTTAGTGTTTTGCTGTGAAGTTGTCTTCACGGTTATAGTCTGAAGGATGTGTTGCTGATTGTTTCAGCATGTTTGCCATAGGTTTTCGATGACTGTAACACGTCTTTGGAACTTCTGCTGTAATACTGATGAATAAATCATGTTTTGATTCTTTATCAAGTGTTGTTCTTAATCACTTCAAATCCACAAAATGTAGAACGCACCAATACGTATATTGGGTTGGCAACTGAGTGATTACGGATTTGGTTGATAGATGGTTTTAACATATTCTTTTCTTTTGTTAATGCAACCTACCTATATTGTTATCTCATTTGGATTTCCTTTGTCAGTTACTAAGAAAATTGTATTGCTTAGTTATTTAATTTCGTTATTATCCCAATTTAAAAATGGAAGACCAAAACACACATTTCAGACATATTTTATTGTATTACTTCTGAAAAAGCAGAACCACATCTGAAGCATACAAGAAGTTACATTCCATATATGAATGAAGCCTTAAAAGAAAGCCAGTGTTAAAATTAGTTCAGTGTTCTGGTGATTCTTCACTCAAAATATATAGTGATCTGGCTGTCCAGTCAAAGTTGATGAGAGCTGTATCAAAGCCATTATCAATTCAGATCATCATAGCACAACTAAGTACGTAAATGTTAAGAAACTTTATTTACGGGTCCCTCATCGGCGTAAGGAAATTCATTTGATGCAATGTATTATGATATGCGATTTCCTTCTGAAATGCAATGAAATTTATCCATTTTTGAAATGATTGATTACTGGCGATGAAAAGTGGATAGTTTACAATGTCAGTCAAAAAATATCATGGGTGAAGCAGGAAAAATCAGGCCAGATGAGATCAAAAACTGCAGTAAAAAAAAAAGATTATGCTGTCACTCTGGTGAAATTATAACTTTACCAACAAACCAATTATAACTTTACCAACAAATGATTAATTCAAACTTCTACATTTAACAACTCACCAAACTGAGCGATGGAGTTCAAGTAAGTGGCCAGGATTTGCAGATCGTAAGGGTTTTGTTTTCTAGCATGATTATGCAAAGCACCACACATCTTTGGTCACTTACCAAAAATTAATTAGTTTGAATGTACTGTCACATTCACCATATAGGTCTGCCTTTCAGATTTCCATTTATTTTGTTCCATGAAGAACTTTTTAAATGGTAAAGTTTTTAATGATGTTGATGATATAAAATCTCATGTAATTTAGTTTTTTGTTCATAAAGAATTATGATACTGCCTGAAAGCTGGCAAAAAATCATCATCAAAAATATGCAGTACATAATTTAACAAAGTTATATTTTCAAATAAAAAAATTGAATTTTCCTTCTTATTTAAAATCTGCAGCCATGTAGTTGCCAATCCAATATAAACTGCAGGTTTATAATTTTCTTTTCATTTTTGCTAATTTATTGTTGAAAAATTATGGTACATTTCTGATCACCTACCCAACCACAAAAAATTATGAACTTGTTTCTGGAGAGCATTCACAAACTCATTGCCAACTAATTTTTGGCTAAACTAATAATGCAAATAGCAACAGCCATTTTCAAAATAGTGGCATACTAAGAATTCTATACAAAAGCAATCATTCAATAAAATTCAAAAAGCAAGAAACACAAGTATAAAACACTTATCTTTTTGTCAAATCCTCCTTTTTGATGCTGTTGTTTCACTTATGTACACAGCTATCTGTTTTTGCTAAAAAAAAAAATGCATCACAGAACTACACAAACTCAGCATCATACAACATTAGCATTGCACACTGACCGAAACAGACATGCTATTTGCACACATAAATACTTTTTGGCGACATTGTCGGTTGTCATATAACTATTTTGCCAATATACTGCTTTGCCTGTTGAGTACTTTTTCTTAACTTTACAATGGGAATGTGGATACTCAGAAAGTACCAAAAATACTTGCATCTCACAAATAAATTTCAATTTGATTAAATAATATTTTGTGTAGGAACAAATAATTTGCTAGAAATTTTATTTTATAAATATAAAAGTCAGCTATCTAAACCTACACTAATCCCACTTAAATAATTAAAGTTCTATTGCTTATTGAATGGGCAAGCAAAGTTGCGAGAACTTAAGTTGGAAAATGGATGAAAACTGTTGCTTATACTAGTAATAATAATTCTTCATATTGTAACTTTGTACAGTATTAATGAAATCATGTAAATTCACTTTTTATTCTATAATAAATTGAATGGAATAATCAGTATCGAAGTTGATTTAATGATTGATTATTATATGTTTTCTCTCATACAATCAACTTCTGACTAACCAGGAGCAGTTAAATGGAGCCATGTCAAAAGTTAAGTTTTATTTATTGGAGAATGGTGAAAAACTAAGAGCAGGTATTGTCTGTGCAAAAATGCAAAAAGGGTAAGGAAAAATGCTTGCATCAGAAGCAGTAATAATAATGATGTTATAATATTTGCATTGCTTTCATCGATAGTAATACGAAATTTAATTATGTATAGTCTAGAATATATAGTTATTGTTAACTCATTCATTAAAAGTAAATTGCTTGGTCATGAAAATAAATTAAGGGTTCAGCTTCTTTTTCTGTTTCACATTGATTCCTATAGAAACGTGACAATAATGTAAATTTAAAAAAAAAATTTCTTTTAGTTTCGAATACTATTTATCTCCAGATTAAACTGCTTGAAAACAGAAGTAAATCGTTAATCTTATTGCACTGTTAATTGTAATATAGGTTATTCTCCTTTCCTATGATTTTTTTTCAACTGACCTTGAATTAACCATGATTTTGAGTTAATCATGATCATCATTTTCAGTGTTATCCGAGTAAATCAAAAGGTGATGCTGTACGCATATTTAGTAGTATTAGCTGCAAATTTATCTCTGAACAAATAATGCAAAAAGAAAAGAATTTTATGAAGCCAAACTGTAGTCTGACTTTGATTCCAGTTTCATTACATTTAAATTTTACAGCCAGTCAGCTTAAAAATGAGAGATTCAAGAATTTTCTTTAAATTGAAAGTCTTTCATCACTAAACTCAAAGAATCAAAATTAATTCAATTTTCTCAAGTTAAATATAGAGATGGAATATATAATTTTCAAAAGAGAAGAGAAATATGCCAGTGCAAAACACTTAAAAATTAGGCAAAAAAACAGCCTTTTCGTTTGGCATAGATTTTGATCAAAATTCTTTTGAATTTGACAGGGATCAGGCACAGGTCCTTCTTCATAAGGAGCAAAGAAGGAAAGAATGATGACCTTATTTATATCAAAAATAAAAATTGGAACAGAGTGAACACAAGCATAGCGCAGTCTGTTCATGGAAATGGTAATACTGAATATGTTTACAGTGATACATGAAAAATTAAGATAGTAAAATTTAAAATCTGTAGGATTGGAATTAATTCTCTTAATTAATGAAGATATAATTTTATCTTAATGACATTAATATCAATTTATAAGTTAATTACTAAACCTACCGGAACCCCTATTTGAAAATCAAATCTTCGTATAACTGGGCAGTGTAAAATTTATTTTAAAGTGACACTACATTATCTTAAAGGCTGCAGTAATCATGGCTAGTCTTTTGAACTGATGTGTCAAAATTTGGAAAAACCCTAGCTTAACACTGGTGCCATGTCACATATTAAATCATCCATCTGCCAAGAATGCACCCAAGCATAAGTGCAGCACATATTGACACTGACAAAACCATTACAAGCAATATATTTTTGTATCATCGAGCTTTTCGTCTCCATCAATGGCTCTGTAAATGCATGATGCATGTAACCCAGAATGGGTTTGCATGTCGTTTCTGACAAAGATGTCATAGGTTCATAGCTGGGCTACAAAGTAAATCCTTATGGGATAGATGTATCATATATAAATCTCTGTTTAAATTCACTGTCAGGATGAGTGTACCACGTATAAATTTTTAGATAGAACATTTAATGAGTTCCCCCCCCACACTGTTATGGTGGAATTTCTTGAAGGTGGAGAATGTTGATCTTTCCAATGCAGTATTTTTATCTTTGATATTTTGTTTCAGAATTAAAACAGAAATCGGGGATTGACTAATGTAAATAAACAGAGCTGTCTATTAACTGTGTCAGCTTATATAAATGCATGTGGATGTTCCGGATGCTTAATTTTTGGCGATATAAGTTATATATTCTATTGTTTTAAATGTTTTATTCATTCCTTTTAGAGTTTGGCTAGTGTTGAAGTGAATATTTTATGTATCATTTAGCAAAACACTTTTTATACTTCAAATGTTTTGAACCTGCGGCTACTGCAGGAGGCTCAAAACTCTTCTGAGATGTTAAATAAATCAAGGCGATGAGGCACTTTAACAACTCTTCCGGATCGGGTGGTCTGGCCATCCGAAGAGGGCCTAGTGCATCCATCGTCTCTGGATAGGTCTGGTTAAAACATTAGATTGAGTTTTCAGCTTAACAGTTCGGACTTTTCCGTCTTTTCCTGGTATGAGTTCTATAACTTTGGCAAGAGGCCAATTAAGACATTTTTGAAAATCATCTCCAACGAGAACTATATCACCTAGTTTCACATTGAAATAATGACGTTTCTGACCTTGATGTTGAATTAATAACCCAAGATATTCTTTGCGAAAACGCATTCTTAATTCCTTTAAGAGCTTAATGCGATATCGGATACATTTACGGTAATGATTTGCATCAATAAAATCAATATCAGTCACCTTAGTTTCAGAGTTTTCAAGAAGGAACATCGCCGGTGTAAGAGGAACCAAATCATCGGAATCCTCAGATAGGTATGTAAGAGGACGTGAGTTGATCACAGACTCATAGTCACATAAAATGTTTTCTAGCTCTACATAAGTTAGAACTGCTTTTCCCAAGGTTCTCCTCAAAAGCTCTTTTAGTTTTCTAACAATTCTTTCCCACCAGCCTCCCTACCAGGCGGCGGTAGGCGGGTTAAATCTCCACTGAATTCGATACAGTTCAGCTTCTTTATGAACTTTATTCCAATCAATTTCACAAAAATCGTTGAACGCACCTCTGAAATTGCTCCCATTGTCAGAATATATAATCCTCGGACGGCCTCTTCTGGCAATAAAACGTCTCAGAGAAAGAAGAAATGAGTCGGTGCTTAACGACGTAACTAGTTCCAAGTGAGTGGCTCGATAAATAGCACAGGTGAATAAAACTACCCATGTCTTGTCTCCATGTTTAATGTAGAGGGGACCTGCAAGATCTATCCCGACAACTTCAAAGACTCTTGCGTCTTTCACTCGATCAGCTGGTAAGGGAACAGGTTCTGTAATCTGACTTTTGACATTATAATGTTTGCACTTGATACAGCTTTTTACGACATTACGAACAGTTCTCCTACCTCTGACAATCCAGAAATTTTCACGTAATATACTTAACAGAATTTGTGTTCCTGCATGACAGTTCATTTCATGAAAATGTTCAATTAATCTTTGAGTGAAAATACATTTCTCTGGCAATAAAATAGGTGAAATAAAGGAAGGGGAATCTATACGCTCGGTTATTTGTGTTTTAACTCTAATGAGTCCTTCTTCATCTTTAAATACTTTGCATATAGATATATCATTAGGCACAGGAAAATATTCAGACTGGATTCTTTTAATTAGAACCTTTTCTGCATGTTCTATCTCCGATAAGGAAAGTTCTCCAAATTTTCTATCTTTAGGTTCAGGGCGTGCATTTCCTATAAAACGTAACATCCAGGTTATAAGACGAACAATGGATCGATAATTAGAAAAATCTCCTTGCATAAAATGGTATACTTTCTTTAGAAAAATTAATAATATTTAACGAAACTTCCCTTTTTTCTTCATCTGCTTCCCTTTTTAAAAATATTTTATTCGGTGGCCCTTTCTCTGAATTTTCGAAGAGCCATGATGGACCTTTCCACCACTGAGTTTTAATTAACTTTCCAGGTGAACATCCTCGAGAAATAACATCAGCAACATTCATTTCACCAGGAACATGTCGCCAATTTTCTAGTGAGGTTAGCTGGTGGATCTCTTTTACTCTGTTTGAAACAAAAGTCGACCACTCCCCCCGTTCTCGAATCCACCAAAGCGCCACCATAGAATCACACCAGAACGTACAGTCTGTCAAAAAAGTATTCGAATACCGGCACCCATCTAGAAAACACGCAAACTCCATTTGACACTACCTGGTATAATAATCAATTCTTTCCCTTTAAAAGAATACATTTTTATTTAACATGAAAAACAGCAAAAAGAGGTGACATGAAAGAAAATGTTTATATACAAAGAGGATAGAAAGAAAATGTTTATACACAAAGAGGGGAGAGTATATGAAAGAAAATGTTTATACACAAAGAGGGGGAGACTATATGAAAGAAAATGTTTATATACAGAGAGGGTAGAAAGAAAATGTTTATACACAAAGAGGGGGGAGAATATGAAAGAAAATGTTTATACACAAAGAAGGGGGAGACTATATGAAAGAAAATGTTTATACACAAAGAGTGGGGAGACTATATGAAAGAAAATGTTTATACACAAAGAGGGTAAGTTAAATTTTTGTCATGGAAAATTATTTACACAAAGAGGAGACTATATGAAAAAAATGTTTATACACAAAGAGGGGAAGTTATATTTTTGTCATGGAAAAATATTTACACCTAAAAAAAATAATTACACAAAAGATGTAAAATTTTTTTTTAAAAAAAATTTATTAAATACACAAAGAAATATTTTATACAAAAGAAGATGCCAAATTTAAAAATTCATTATACAAATCTTTTTCTGTTTGTGGAAGTGTAGAATAGTTCAAAGATACATCATATTGCTCTAACATATTTACTAAAATGTCCAAGTCTGTTTGATTCAATGTCTCTGCCATAGAATTGTCTATAGGCATTGTTGGTGGCTGAATATTTGTTGGTGGCCACATATTTGATGATGGCTGTATATATGCTTGTGATGGCTGTGTATATGCTGGCCACATATATGCTGTTGATTCTGGTGGCCATACTGACATTGTTGATTCTGGTGACCATACTGACATTGTTGATTCTGGTGGCCGAAATGACATTGTTGATTTTGGTGGCCGCACTGACATTATTGATTCTGGTGGCCGCACTGACATTGTTGATTCTGGTGGCTGCACTGACATTGTTGATTCTGGTGGCCGCATATCTGTTGGTGGCAGTATAAACCAGTCATCCATAAACCAATCATCCATAAACAAGTCTAGTTGCATATCTGCTGGCTGCGTTAATTGTCCATCTGCTGGCTGCGTTAATTGTCCATCTGCTGGCTGCGTTAATTGTCTATTTGCTGGCTGCGTTAATTGTCCATCTGCTGGCTGCGTTAATTGTCCATCTGCTGACTGCGTTAATTGTCCATCTGCTGGCTGCATTAATTGTTCGTCTGCTGGCTGCATTAATTGTCCATCTGCTGGCTGCATTAATTGTTCGTCTGCTGGCTGCATTAATTGTCCATCTGCTGGCTGCATTAATTTTCCATCTGCTGGCTGCATTAAATGTCCGTCTGCTGGTTTTTCTGGCTGCATGTTTATTAATTGTCCATCTGGTGGCTGCGTTAATTGTCCGTCTGCTGGTTGTATTAACATGTATGCATTCTCTGTTGTTGGTTCTACCAACACATAAGACTTATCCATCAACACATAAGATTCTTTCTTTTCCGCTGAATTCATAATTAAATATGAATTTGGAACCTTCTTTGGTATTTTAAATTCTTTATCCTTCTTTTGATCACTTATAATGTCTAAAAACTCTTCTTCTGAGTTGTCAAAGAGTATAGCAATTTTTGTCTCGGATTTCCACCTCACTATATCGTCCAAGTAGGGTGTCTGAGGGGGTTTGTAGGGATCCACATAAGATGATTGAGTACTGCTAACTGGATTTCTAAATTTAGTGTTTAGTTCTTTTTTCAAATCCTTCACTAAAGTTGCTGGACAACAGTTGAAAGCAAACAGAGATTTTTGAGTTGATAAAATGATGTACGTTCTACCAGATCGTATGAGGTACACTTTGTTCGGCTGCATAATATATTTCTTAAATTTCAGTTCATCTCCCGGTTTAAAAGTTCGTTGTGGGAGAGACATTTTACTCTCATAATATACTAAGGGACTCTGGGTGGTTTGATAAATATGGACTTCTCCTTCATTCCTTTTCCTTACACCAAACGTAAAAAAACTTTTTGTTAAAAAAACATGGTTCCCCCTAAAACTGGTTCTCTTATCTGTATATTTTCGTTCAAATTTTGCTACTGGTAAAACGAGTTTCTGATAAATTTTAGCCCAGTTATATGCGTTACAGTCCTTTGGGATTTTCGCATCTACAAGAGCTCTTTCAATATTCTGCATCATTAGATGAGATATTTCGACTCTTTTATAATACAATTTATTTTTACTCGCTGGTATGTGGGGAATAAATGCAATCAGCGATCTTTAAATTTAGTATCCAAATTCTCGTAGCTTGAGAGTTTTAAAAACATGTCTACAGAGTCAGTTAGTTTAGAAGGGAACACATCACATACCTTATCCATGACTAATCCAAAATCACAGAGGTCTTTCTGACGGAGGTCACTCGCAGAGGTCTTTCTTACGGAGGTCACTCGCAGAGGTCTTTCTTACGGATGTCACTCACAGAGGTCTTTCTTACGGATGTCACTCACGGAGGTCTTTCTCAATTCCCCTTCTAAAGCGCTTAGTTTTTATAGCATGGAAACTTCCTGCTTTGGAAGGAAATCCTGTTAGAAAGATTAGGAAGGAAATACATCCTGTTTTAAATAATTCCTGTTGACCCAAAACCTTTTTCTCCTCTCTTGGTAGTTGAAATTTCTTCAGGAAGACATTTTACAGGTACATGCTTTCCATATTTTAATAAAATCATTTGTGCAATTCTATCGCCAGCCTTGATATTAAAAATTTCATCTCTATGATTGTATAGAATCACAGCAATTTCACCACGATACGATTCATCAATAACACCAGCTCCTGTTTCTATTCCATGTTTCCAACAAAGTCCTGATCGACTTTCTATTTTACCAAAGTAGCTTTTTGGAAATTGAAATTGAAGACCAGTTTTAATAAGTGCTCTTCCTCTTGCGGGTATTAAACAATCATGAGCACTTTTTAAATCAATACCTGCATCGAGAGAATTACAATGAATGGGGTCTTTTGCATTTGAAGAAATGAAAGC